>MKYO02031624.1:125433-163250 GCA_002013955.2 Citrus medica | reverse complement strand
AACCCCCCCCCCCCCCCCCACCACCAACAAAAAAAAAACCCAAAAATGAGTCGTAATATTCAAAACATTTCTACAAAGAAACCCAAACTAAAGAGTCTTATTCAACTATCTCAGCAAAACTTTAAATGATATAAAGGGGCAAAAACAGATGACCCATATAACACAACCGTGGGCTTAATCATTTTTACTCGTGATTTTTCCTCTCTCCACTACAACAGAAGAAGTGTGGTAGCTTAACACGACCGCAGCTCCTGTAACACAATAAATAGATTACACAAAAGACCATAATGAATATCTTATGCACTTGATCTCAAATATTAACAGAGGTGGCACTAAATGAAGCATGTGTCAAACCTTAAGCTGAAAAGTAGTAGAATTTGATTAAGACAATGGCTTAGGCGAGGTAATATAACATTATGCAGCAAAAAGGGTGAAAATGAACAGAAGAAAAACCATATCTTCATTCAAGCCTCCAAGAAATTGCATTTAACACACCATTCTAAGATGTCTATTTTGGGAAGGACCCCCTCTTTATCTCAGAAAGAGAAAAGAAGAAAAAAGATGAACGACAATATGGCTCACAAATTGATACTAATTCAATGCTCTGTCACCCACCCCAAAAAACAAATGCAAGTTTAGACTTTGAAAAAAATGGGGGAAAAGGTTATCATGTTTGCAACCAATCAAACAAATAATGCTAAAGTCTAGGGTAGAAAAAATCATTAATTTTCCTGCATTACCATAAATCAAAGTTTGAGTCTCATATCACTACGGAATTGTTAAAATATCCAACTTAACAATGGCTTGGTCAAGCCACAGAGTCCCTCAGTTCCTTGTATAAAATAACAAGTCCATATTATTATTATTTTTCCCTTATTTTACCAACAAAACTGCCAGGACATAATAACTATCCTAATCATTTCTTATCTTTAAAAAAATCCATAATGAAATAACTTATATCCAAAACATCAAGCACAAAACATAACAGGCTAACATTACTGGAAATATTCTTACTTGCAGCGAACAATGACTGGAACAGGTTTCAAAGCCTTTGGTCCATTTCTTATGCCTCGCTTGTGGCGAGAAACCTGCATGATTAGCAAAGCCTCTAAGATACCTTTTTAAAAAAAATATATAAATGAAATTTTACTAGCCCAAACTTCATGAAAAAAAATCTATGTACGAAGGAATTGCAAATAGCATTCATACAGAAGAATTGCATCTCTAATTACAAAAGCAATATATCATTACAACAAACAAAGAATCAATTTTTGAGCAGCAATAATAATAATAATGAAAAATAATAAGTGGAGGCTACAGAAGTTTTTTTTTTAAAAAAAGAATTACCTTTTTTTTGGGAACAGCCATGAGCTCCATGGACCCAGCAAACAAGAAACTGGGGAATCCGAATTCNAATAATAATAATAATAATAATAATAATAATAATAATAATAATAATAATAATAATAATAATAATAATAATAATAATAATAATAATAATAATAATAATAATAATAATAATAATAATAATAATGAAAAATAATAAGTGGAGGCTACAGAAGTTTTTTTTTTAAAAAAAGAATTACCTTTTTTTTGGGAACAGCCATGAGCTCCATGGACCCAGCAAACAAGAAACTGGGGAATCCGAATTCACTGTTATTATTGTAGTTTGTTGTGTCTCCGTTTCGATCAAACTCGGGCAAAACCAAAGGTGGAGATGGAATCTGAGAGCTGATAGCCGTATCCAACGGCAGAGGAAGAGCGGTGGCGTGGCCCCACCTCCTGAACGGCAACGTCCATCCCGCGGTACCACCGGCACTCTTTAACATCGCCAGTCTCAACGCCATTTTGATAGCACTGTAAGTACAAAGTGGGCTGTTAGGTTTTTCTTTTTGTTGAGAAGAGCGACGTCGTTTAACGTGATACCTCTTAAACCGAGTGGGAAAAAAAAAAGCCCCCAAGGTTTCGAAACCGGTCACAGAAAACCTTTGTAACATTATGCCCTTTTATGGTTTCCCCTTTCCCGGTTTTATTACCCACCCGTATTTTCATTAGAGTCCTCAATTTGTGTTTATTTCATTTGATACGAGATGTCTTGACAAATAGTATACAATAGTCCTTTTTTGGTTTTTTTTTTGCCAAAAACAAATTGACCGGTAAGGTCATAGTATTCTTGAAATTTGTTGTCCTTAATTTCTCAATTAACTGCGATTTAAATTTCTGACCCCATCATTGTATTTTTTTTTAATCTCTTGCAATCATGAGTTATAACATTAAAATATTGACAAACCCAACAATTCTTTAAACAAATTATTGTGTATAAAGTGATATAACACAATAATATTTACATATTTGTTGAATAAGATCACGACATTACTTACGTAATTTTTATTTATTATTATATTCTTTCATAATTAATGACAAAAGTTATTTTTTTCTTAAAAAAAATTTTGAAAGGTTAATCTTGAAACATTGTACTTCGTAATTTTTCTTCATATCGTCAATAAGAATTTCATGTCCTTTGGAAAACAAAAATCAAGTTAAGAGAACTTTTTAACCTTAAAATATAACTTTACAAAACGAGTTTTTATTATTTAGTTTATGTTATACTATGACTATGAAACTATTTATAAATTGTCATAATTAAAATAGTGTAATTTTGTTACTTATAACAAAAAAAAATGAATTTTGTATATATATTTGACAATCAAAACTATGTTAAAGAACTTGAGTAATAAGGGTTTCAAATATCAGAAACTATCAATATTATGTTTATTTAAGTCTAATAAACATTAAACACAAACATGAAAGACTCGGTAAAAATTTTCCCTCGGACCGTGCACATTTGGCGGTTTGAGTTTGACCACTCTTAACAACAGCAAGTAGCAACAGAAACAAATTTGAAAATTCTGAAACTAAGTTTTCTAACAATCAATTACGTACTATGGATCCGCATTCACATCGGAGGCGACATCACCGGTCAGATTTTGCAGATCAACGGCTTACGGAACTCGCACGAGCTCCAAATAAGAGATTCAATATTAATACAACGAGGCTTGCCAAGATTTTGGCAACTGGTTTGATCATTCTTCCCATTCTTGTCATTCTCTCCTTGATCACTCGTCAACATCCGTCTGATCAAACCGTTGGATTAGCCGACGCCAGAATCTTGGAAGCAAAAGTGCGACTAAATATCACCACTTGAAGATTAAGTCAGGTAACAGCAGGAGCTCCTCCAACAAGTGAGCAGACCAAAACAGCATGAGCTCCACCAAATGTTGCTTCAAAAACACGTAAGCAAAACTTTCTTCTTTTTTTTTTATACAAAAAGGGCTAAGTTAAAAACTAAGCAATGACCATTCGTGGATAAGCAGTCCCAGATACATCATGCAGCAGCCACCCTTCAGTTCCGGACGGAGGCGTGGGAAACACATTGACCCCAAGAGGCAAAAGAAGAGCTTGGTTGGCAAGGTAATTAGCTGCAAATTTTGTTTCTCATTAGCTGTGTGACAGAGATACCTGCCACTCCATGTTAAGAAGTCTTTTGATACCCTGAATAAGAGAGGAGTTAGCATTGGGATGATTGGACTCGGTGGCTAGGATCACAGTAATGCATCGACTATCAACTTCAACAAGTAACTGTCTAATTCCAATATTCCAGGCAAGCTGCAACCCTTGAAATAGACCCCAAAGCTCCGCCCCAGTAATAGTACAATGGCCAATATTCATACCAAAGCCGTGAACCCATTCTCCGCGATAGTTTCTAATGAGGCCACCTGCACCTGCATTTCCTGCAAATTTCCGAGCACCATCTGTATTTAGTTTAAAAAAAGGCCAAGGTGGGGCCAACCATTTCAGCCATTTGATTATCCTTTCATAGCCTGGTCTACAGATATTCTCCATGGAAGCATTAATTTCGGCCGCACGGTACGTGATGTCAAGCACCAAATTTGCAACACTGGTGCTTGCATCATTGTGGATGAATTGATTTCTCCAATACCAAATCCGTCACAGAGCAACACCAAAAATACAGGGCCAATTTTCCTCTCCCCTAATCAAACCCATGTTCTTAAGATTGTAGTGGATCCAACTCGTCAAATCCAAATCAAAAAAATTATTCCATAAAGTATTAGGAACCAATCTCAACCACACCTGACGAGCAATGATACAATCTCTCAACACATGAATGGTATCTTCCAAGTGATGGCCGCAACTACAACAAGTAGCATCCATAGTAATGTGCCTTCGAAGAAGCTCCGACTTTCTTCTTTATTCAGCCTTCTGAACTTTTTTTTCTTTAAATATATTTATTTTATTTATTCTATGAGCATGCCAATAGCAACACTGGAAACTAAATCCCCACCCTCCCAAAATTTTGTTTGCGGGATTTGCGAACATTTTTTACAACCTGAGAGATTTTACCCATTGAATCAATTGATACTCACAACCTACTGATTTATTTATAATGCATAGAGCTAATCATTTCTGTGATCTCATCTGTGAATTGTTCATTTCTTAGGTAGATATATACCAATTAATGCTTCTTGCATCTGCTTCACTTGGTTTCATGATTTACAACTAGCTGTGATAATTTTTAAGTTGAATGAATTGCTGGCCCCTTGCAGAATAATATCTTCCTATGGATCCTGTTATTTAACTCTAATTTGATTTGCTAACTTGTTCATTTCTTCATATATAGGCTCAGTCCTTAATAACCCTAAAGCTACTGAGCCGCCTTCTTAAGGGAAACTTCTCGCAGGACTTATTGCTGCTGGAGGATTTGAAGAAGGTTCTTGTTTAAGTAGGTATTAATTAGTCCTTTTTATATCTCATTTGCAAACTCATAAATTATGAAGCTCTTCACAAATACTGCGGACCTAAAACTCAATCCTACAACAAAACCCTGAAGAAAGTTAAGTCTAGCCACAGTAGTAGTGGTTCCGCAGGCACCGATTGTAAATACGTTGTTTGGGTAGCTTTCAGTGGCTTGGGAAACAAGGTTTTATCCGTAACTGCAGTACTTCTGTACGCTCTGCTAACAAGCCGAGTTATGCTTATTGATCGAGGAGAGGACACTGTTGATCTTTTCTACTAGCCATTTCCAAAGACATCATGGATTCCAACCTTGGATTTTCTCATTACACAAAAGTTCAACGGCTTTAACATGAAACCTCCCGAGTGTCACGGAAAGCATCATTGCCTTCCTTTCTATATCTTCATCTTGATCATGAATATCAGCATCACGATAAGCTCTTTTTCTGTAATCAGGATGAAGAGGGTTGGAATTCAAGTAAGAGTATTTGATACACGACCTGGTCCATTTAAACATGTGATGGATCAGATTCTAGACTGTACTCTAAAGCAGAAATTGCTGCCTGAAGTTGATAATGACGAATCTGCCATCAAGTCGTCAGCAAATCCTAAATTAAAGGCCGTTTTGGTTACCTCTTTAAATTCTAGATACTATGGAATTTTGAGGAACATGTACTGGGAATATTCAACTGTGTGACTGGTGATATGGCTACGGTTTACCAGCCAAGTCATGAAGAGTATCAACAGACCGAAAAATCATCTCACAACGGCAAGGCATTGGCTGAAATGTATCTCCTTGGTATAACTGATGTGTTAATTACAAGCTCATGGTCCACATTTGGCTAAATAGCTCAGGGTCTTACAGGTTCGAGACCATGCTCTTTAAGGCTGAAAATGATACAACTCCGAATCCTGCCTGTCAAGAAGACGAGTCGATGGAGCCTTGCTTCCACACTCCTCCCGTTTATGACTGCAGAGGAAAGAGGGGAATTGATACAGGTAGCACGGTTCCCTATGTGACACATTGTAGGATATGACTTCGGGCCTTAAGGTGGTCAATAGGGACACATGGGAAGTACTGTGAGGAAATGACTTAGGGCCTATTTAACTTCCCGTTGTCATAATAATCCCAATTACCATCAATATTCTAGCTATGTTATCCTGCTTCCAATTTTGATGTTAAATAGAATTACGTTTCCTCAGAGTCTCAGAGATCAATTCTAAACTTTTATTTCTTGTTTTCGGTTTCTCTGTGCTTTTCTACTGGCTAAGCTAATTTTGTAAACCGATCAACAGTATGCGTATAAGCTTCAGCAAGTTGAGGCCAACTTGTTATTATTTATTCTGCTACATGATATCACGATACCTGCTGCCGGTGAAAGCTCTCTCTGCCAATTCACAGGAACAAAAACAAAATATATGTAGTTAACAGTATCCTGTACTCATGCTATAATACTACAATTGTATATAAATTTTCTTAAAATCTCAAAATGAAACTCATATCGAAACATTATTGTTTGGAAAATAATATCACAATTTTGGCCAATTTATAAAAATGGATGAACTTAAAAACTTTTTATGTTTTTAGCCTAAAAAAGAGTATCATTTTGGACGTGGACGAATTACATCTAAGACTTCATTTGTTATATCTTTTCAAATAAAGTTTATTGAAATATAATTTTTATTAGTAGAGTTTTTACAACAACAAAAAAAAGTTATTCAGTTGTCTATGAGATCTTTTATTAAAACTTATAAATTTACTTTAATAGTCAAGTTTTTTAAAGTTATGTGATGAAAGGAATAAAATAAGATTAGCACATAAATAAATGAGATATATTAATTTTTTTAAAAACTTTTTAACCTCTACATCTAAAAACTCAAAATTTAAACTGTAGAAAGGCAAAATAAATTGTTTAATCATTAAAAGCTTTACTAAAAAAAACAGAAACAAAAAGTTTTAAAAACAAGAAAAAAGTACTTATAGACATTAGATAAGCTATATCAAACTAACATTAAATGAGTCAAAATTAATAAAAATATAAGGATTATGATTCGGTGCTGAGGTAATTTTTTACTGAGCACTAAATCAATTGTTAAAATTATTATTTTTTATTTATCTCGTCTAACAATCATTTATTCAGTGCTCAATAAAAACTGAGCTCGGTATTGAATCCTTATCCACACTATAAATTGTGGTTAATAGTCACGATTAGTATTTATTTAAGTACTTCTTTATCTATAAAGTTTTTGTTAAAAATAAATAGCGACACTTATGTAATTTGATAAAATAATCGTAGAGGCTTCCTTATTTTTAAAAAAAGGGATATTATCAAATACCCCTTTAATATTTTCTAACATATCACTCGACCATCAAGATTTTTTTACAACTATATGTTTGCCACCTGATGTTTCAATTGTTATCATTTTACCATCAAATCGTTAAAAGTAACAGAATATTTAACATGATTTTTGTCAAAAGACTATTTTATCCTTTAAACTATTTTTAAGTATGTAGAAATGTGATTTTGTCATCTAAAATAATTTTTTTCCCAAAAATTAAAGATTTGGAAAATCAAATGCTTTAAGTGTTTAAACTTTTGAAAATAAATAAATATGTTAAAAAATAACGTTATTTCAATATTTATACTTATATCAATTTTAATAAATACAAATCCATTGTTATGATAAATTTATGAAAGACAAATAAAAATTATTTTATCTTAGTTTCTTGTTCTTTTAACATTTTGTTTAGTTATTTAAATTAGTTTAATTAGTATATATCAATTACAATATTAAATTTAATAATCCTAAATAATTGTATTATCTGATTGAAAAATTACCAAATTACTATATGTCACTTTCATTTTATATGAAATCACCAATGCTGCTTAAATTTGTCAAATTAAAATACCTTAAATACCCCTATAATATAATCATTTTTAATTAAGTTCACTATTTAGTAGTAAAATAATAACAATTGAAATATCAGGTGGTAAAATGTAGTTGTTAAAAAATTTTGATGGAAAATGATATGTCAGAAAGTATTAGATGGGTATTTGATAATATCCTTAGTAGAAATGGTTTTACAGACTCCTTAATGTGTTGATAGAAACAGTTTCACAAACCTCTAAAGTTTGTATAAAAGGGGCTGTAGGTGTCTTAAAATAAGTTTATATGATAAATTTCTAATATTTACTAAATATATTTATCCATGAGATATTATCATTTTATTACCTAATTTTTCCTGACATATCACCTATCACTAAAGTTTTGTTGACAATTGATTTTTTTTCACCTGATGTTTCAATTTTTATTATTTACAACCAAACCATTAAAAAATAACAGAATTTATGGTAAAAGTCTATGTTATCCTAAACAATGTAAATACAATTTAATCCTTTAAATTAAAAAAATTAAAACTTAATTTTATATAAAGAGATAATACTTTTATCAATTAAATATTTTATGTATCCAAAATAATCAATTGATAAAATCAAATATATTATAACCGTTTTGGTTTAATACATTGAAATTCTTACCCCCAAGGGGCGTGGTCGGTTTGGTAACAGCATGAGACTTGTAACAGCTAACCACCCGAGTTCGAGCCTTACTGGAGATAAGGGGAAAATCAAAATTATTTGGGTTTGGCCCACCCCCTTATCTTTTAAAAAAATTAAAATATAAAGTAAGAAAAAGTAATTATCAAAGTCTAGTAGTAAAGGATATGTCATAAAAAATTAAATGGTAAAATGATAATACCCCTTCATAAATTTTGTGTTTAAAAAATTTTTAGTTGGGTCATCTTTGTAAATTACTTATATATTTTGGCCATTTTCATTGAGTGGAGCTTTTACCACCTCTCTAAAATCCTTATAACATCCATTTTTCTTTTTTATTTCCTAAAATACCCCATTTTAATTTATAATATACAAACCCATATATTAAAACTAACTATCTTTCCATAGTATTTCCAAAAATTTCTTTTAAGTTTTTATTTATAAAATATATACAAATATTAAAATCCTAAATTATTTTCGTCTTCTTATATAATTGCTATCTCCCTAACTCTAAACTCTTATAATTTTTTAATTAAAATTTAAAATATAAATACAAATGATGAGATAGGGTGTGTGTGTGTGTAATAATCTGGTAAATCTTGTATTAAGTTTTTAATCGAATTTTCCATTCAGAAGACAAAATTTCTGCGTAAGTAACTTCAATTGAAAAGGGGGTTTATGAGGAAATTTGGAGGGTGTCAAAAGAGCTACTCTTGTCATCAACATCACATAAAATCGGCTTAAAATTTGTTATAAGCCCGGGTTGGAGCCCAGAATCAAACCCATTCAGGTACTTCATCGTGGTTAAACAACGTCGTATTGGAGTCCGTCGAAGCTGCTAGTGGCGTGTTTTTGTCCGCCTACTGGTGGTGCTGCTCCTGCCTCCTGCAGATAGATTAGTTTTAGAGAACTGAAGCAAACTCAGTGCAACAACATTAGAAGACAGCTACGATGTCATTTATGAAAGGAGATTTACTGATGAAAACTAGAAAGCTGGTCAAGGGCATGGCCAAGGCCGAGCCTGTGTGGCTCAAAGCCATGGAACAGTGAGTCTCTCTACAATCCCTAATTTCTTAATTAGGAAAAAGATTTTATTTTTATTAGTTATTTTCTCTAAAATAAAGAAAAATATTTGACTTTTTTAAAATTAGGGCTCCTCCTGCAACATTCCCACGTGCCGAAGGAAAAGTTCAGAAGATTAGTCTCCCAGAGGATGTCTACATAAAGAAGTTCTTTCAGAAGCATCCGGAATCGCTTTATCACGATGACATCCAGTAAGCATTCAGTTTCGACTTCCGTTTTTTTCCTTTTTTTTTTCATATGACTATATGTGTGTGATATGGATTCATTTGTTGGAAAATTTTCCTAGTCGAGTATTGTCTGGTGAAATGGTTATAGGGTAAACGGGTTCAATTTCTCTTGAGATATTTTTATGTGGCGGGTGTTTGATGTCTTGTTTCGTTCTAAATTGCACTTAATCATAGGCCTTTCTATTTTATATTAGAGCGGCCTGAGCTAGGTGCATAGAGAAAATCAGTTTTACTAGCAGATGCTATTCAACTGGGAAGATGGATCCACAGGTGAATGGCCTGCTATGCTACTTGCCTACTAATTCCATCACACATGTGTGCCGTTCTCCTGCTGCAAAACCTTTATCATTATCAGAATTTGAGTATAAAATTGGGATTTATCTCATATTAAGGTCAGTTATAGTTGTAATGAGGGGTGGGAGTTTGGTGAGTAAAATTTTAAAAAGTGTTTTGTTTTAGTATGCTTAGCTACTGCAAATAATAACTATTTTGTCTTGTTGCTGGATTCACACTCGTATAGTAGGCCACTTTGGTCCTATGTTGTGGCCTTGAGTGAGGGTGCGCAAAGGTAAAGCTGTCCAATCAGCAGCAGCTATAAGACTGCTGAGATGGATCTGTGGGCATGGCTAAGGTGCGACTTGCCAAATGGTCCATCTTACATTTTTATGTGATGCCATGCCAATATGTGTCTTATTTTATAGCCTAATCTTTAGATTTAATTTTTTTTTTAACCCTGCGAATGTCTGGCCATCACTTTTTCTTTTCTTTTTTTTTTCTTTTTTCTCCTCTCTCTCTCTCTCCCCCCTTCCCCCAAGTAGATTGTCAAAATAATAGGCAGTTTAACTTATACATCTGTGTAAGTTTGTTTCTTTTCACTTATGTACCGTGAATTCTCAAAGTTACTTTCTCTCCACATTCTTATTTTAGCTTTGTTTTAATAGCTTCTTCTGTTCACCGCCAGTGAATTCATGTTTGTCATCTTTCAATGTTTGGGCTTGTTTAATTTTGAGAATAGATTTCAAAGATGACTGAACTAGTTTTTGCTTAACATTTGGTCAGGATAAACGGTTTCAAACCAGTTCCAGCCCGTTTATTTGCTCAGCGGGTGCTTGAGTTTAAAGAGCAAGGAGTTAATGAGGAGGAAGCTATGCAAGTGGCTGACGTATGTGTCCTGCATTCTGAATCCTGATTCTTCTTCTCTCCTCTTACCTTTGTCCTCAATCTAACTAGTAACTACAATTTGTATCTCTCGATTAATGGTTGGTTTATGTGGAGGATATTGCAAAAATGAAGGCTATTTTCTTTTCTTCACCATTATTACAATTGCTGTTATTTCTTTCTAGATGGAATATCGAGCAGAGAAGAAAATGAAAAAGAACGCATATTCTCGATTGAAGGAAATTGCTCATCTTCTGGGGAAGAGCCCTCCTCCTAACCCATATCCTAGTGCTATAAAGAAGATACAAGCAAAGGAGAGGAAGTATGTCCGTGACCGTTTCTATAATCCTAGCATTGTCAAAATGGTGCAAGTGATGAAAGAGGAGAGGGCAGCTGAAGCACAGGACAGAATGAGAGGGGGTGGCTGGTAAAGTTTTTCTGAAATGAGTTCTAATATAAGAGAGCCGTCAGAGCATCTACAATCACTGAATAATTTATAATGATGGATTTGGCTTTTCAACTGCCAGAGATCTTTTAGTGCTTCTTAGCTTAAATTTTTTGGTCAATTATCATTTGATATCATTAAAATCAGATAATCAAATTTAATATTCTCATTTGTATACTATCTTTTACCAAAATACAATTCGGATACAAGAAGAATTACCTGTTAGAAATAATTATTTATCCCTAGGTGTTTAATGTCATGTACAAACTAATCTCACTGCACAGGCTGAAAGAAACCATTCGGACGCAAGATGACGATCCTTTTATATTCTTTAAGAGTTGGTATGCTCGCCAACTTAATCTGCAGATGGGCATGACATTAATTCAATTTAGTGATTATGAAGTGTTCGGCTAGGGGAGTACCTCTTGCATGACCTAGTAATTTGTCTCAGTATACAGTCAAAGAAGTCTGGTGCTTTTTGTTGTATGAATATGAGCACTGCCGTACTCTCTCCGATACTGTTGAGTTGGCTAATATTTAAAGAGCCAAAAGAAAAGGTCACACTGTTGAGTTGGCTAATATTTAAAGAGCCAAAAGAAAAGGTCACCTAGCTTGCCGAAAGACTATAAAGAGAAAGCAGGGAATAAGAGCATTATCCCGAATTATCGATACACGTCTGGAGGGTACTGAACATAAAGAGTAAAGATGGAGATTACATCAACACTTTTACTGTTATATGTTGGGAAAGAAGTGGCAGCGAATACGGAAAAATCAAACAAAAAGAACACCGATTTATTCTTGCATCCACAATTTTGCTAACGTTAACTTCTTCTTCAAGATAAGAAGATCTTCGGCGGCTCCAAATGGGCAGCTTTATCTTTGTGTACTAATCAACTCGTTTTTACACCTCAAGGTCCTAGGCCCCTAGTACACTGATAAAAACATGTTGCATATTTTGACATTTTACAAACATAAACTCTTCTGAGGTGTCCCAATTTTGTTGGTCTACAGCAATTCGAGCAACAATCTGGAATCCAATCCTTTCGCAGCTCTCCAGCCATGGAAGCTACAACTGCAGCATCGGGCATGATGACGGCAATAAACTTCCTTGCAACTTCGCCAACCCCACGAACGTTTGTCCCCACAACATCCTTATCATCGCGATGGCTTTCCAAACCCAAAAAACCAAACCTGCTTGCTGTTTATGCTCCAAGAGTTAATAATCTTCTCTCTTTCCTCACTCATTGCTCCACAAAACCAGACACCAACACGAACAATGAAACAGACCAAGATTCAACAATTGAGCATAACTCAAACTCAAAATCCAACCAGAGTAATGCACCATCAAGTTCAAATTCAGATGAAGCACTTGGCGCTTCTTTATCACCTTCAAATTCTTCTAGTTCTAGAGGATTGGTGCTTGATTTAGGTTCAACAAATTCATGGGACAGCGGTGAAATTGGTTCACCAGTGGTCAAAAGATTCCTCGGTGATGATGAAGAGAGATGGTACATGTGGTACCATGGCAATTCTGGTGAAAAGCCAGGTTCAGATTCTGTTGGTTTAGCAATTTCAAGCAATGGGATTCACTGGGAGAGAGGTAATGGGCCAGTTAGAACTAGCAATGATGTGGGTTTGGTCATGAATTGTGGTAAAGATTGGTGGGCATTTGATACTTTGAGCATTAGACCTAGTGAGGTAGCGATCATGTCCAGTAATAAAGTTAGAGCCTCAAGTGCTGTTTACTGGCTTTATTATACTGGTTACAGTAGTGAGAAAATGAATTTTTTAGATTATGATCCTTTGGAGTTCAATTTAGAGAACCCTGAAAGGTTTCACGTTGGCAATTTGTTGAGTGGTGAAAATGGTTTAAAGCGGCAGATTAATAAGTCCTTGCCGGGTTTAGCAATAAGCCAGGATGGAAGGCATTGGGCAAGAATTGAAGGGGAGCATCACAGTGGAGCATTGTTTGATGTTGGCTCGGATGAAGATTGGGATTCTTTATTCATCGCCGCCCCACAGGTTGTCTTTCATGGAAATGGTGATCTAAGGATGTACTACCATTCATTTGATGTCGAAAAAGGTGAATTTGGCATTGGCATTGCAAGGTCTAGAGATGGAATCAAGTGGGTGAAATTGGGGAAGATAATGGGAGGGGGATTAAGAGGTTCTTTCGATGAATTTGGGGTAAAGAACGCGTGTGTTGCAAGGAACAAGAAGGATGGGAAGTATCTGATGGCGTATGAAGGTGTTGGTGCTGATGGGAGTAGTAGTATTGGATTGGCAGTGTCAACTGATGGATTAAAGGGATGGAGGAGATTTCAAGACAACACCGTGCTTAAGGCTGAGGGTGGATGGGACAATAAGGGAATTGGGTCACCTCATTTAGTGCAAATGGATGGAGACAGTGATGAATGGAGGTTTTATTACAGAGGTATTGGAAATGGAGGGAGAACTGGGATTGGTTTAGCAGTTTCTGAAGGGAGCGATGTTAGAAAGTTCACAAGATGGACGGGTTTCAGTGTATAGGTTAATAGATTTGTTAAAGCGTGACATTTTCTTTTTCCGTCACTATCAGCCAGCCTAATCTCCATTTTGTTTGCTTAATTGGATGATTTACAGTCTATTGCTAATTTGCTAGGATTGATGTGGCTGAACTGAAGTCAGTGCTAAATTGAGGTTGGTCTTTGGTTTAATGTGGCCGTCCGATGCATGGTTGATCCTCATTAGCTTGTCATAATAAAAATTGACCAATTTCTTTGTAGATTATTAATATATTTTTTTTATTATTATGATGATGATGATGATTATTATTATGCGGTACAGTCATTAGCTGAATTCTCTATTCAGGCCGTCTGGTGATTCCCCTTTGGGCTACTCTTTCTAACGTTTAGATTTAGGCGCATAGGTTGCCCAATCGAAATGGCAAGGGATATAAGAAAAATAACGCTAAGTCGCTATCCGGCACTCTTTCAATATCCTCGTCAAACCCCCATCTTTGTAGTTATAACCTTTTATCACTGTTTAAAATTGCATGCAAGCCCAAATATAAAATCAATTAAACAATTTAAACTTTACCATATAGTTTCTTTTTGTAAAAATATATCTCTTCACACTCACATCATAAACTCCATATTTCATGTACGATAATATAGATCAGAATTCATCATCATCAACATCATCATTATTGTTATTATTATTGTTGTTGTTACTATTATTATTATTATTATTATTATTATTATTATTATTATTATTATTATTATTATTATTATTATTATTATTATTATTGTTGTTGTTAATATTATTAACCTTATTACTTTAATTATTATTAATTATCTTTATTTTTTTTTTGAAATTATCATTACTAATCTATTATTTTAATTAATTTTATTATTTTAATTAATATTATTGTCATTATTATTATTTTCAATTGTTGTTGTTGTTGTTGTTATTCAAATAATATTAGGAACAACAATTAATAAAGGTATTCTACTAACTCATAACAGTTCAATTAAATTTTAAGATAAAATAAACACATCAATGATAATACAGTTCATTCAGATTCCGATTCCTACAGCTCAAGTAAACAACTTATTTTGATTCCAATTTCTTATTCTAATTCGAGCTCATTTTGATTTCCTTTTAGTAAACACACCATGTGTTTATATAGAGTCAATAAGAAACGTCAATTCCCTCAAATGCCTCCACCCTCACCCCTGAAACACCTAACACATTATTAACTTTGTTCATGAAAAAAATAAAGAGAGAAACATTAGTAACTTAATTTCATTCATAGAAAAAAGCATACTTAATATCATTTGATGTTTTAACTAATATTCATGCTTAATATTCAAACATTTAGCTTGCATCAACTATGTACATGGAACATGAGTGTATTCACTAATTCTATAGAACTATTGAGATTAGATTGATGGTACGTTTACTAACTGATAATTAGAATAGACTAAAATGGGAATGCATTGAAATCAAAATGGAGAGTAGAAATCAGAATAAATTATTTAGTTTACAAATAGAAATCAAAATTGGAATGAACTGTATTCCATTGATATGTTTACGTTATTTTAAAATCGGAGTAGATTATTGTAAATTAATAAAAATAACCTTAGTTGATGATTATTATCATTATTTATTATAATAATTGTGATTATGTTTATTGTTATTCAAACTAATCATTGTTAATAATGATAATAACAATTAAAATAATAAATTTTAATAATAATATCAATAATAATGACAACAACAATGATAATCTACTACTACTACTACTACTACTACTACTACTACTACTACTACTACTACTACTACTACTAATAATAATAATAATAATAATAAAGGAATTATTTACAAATATTACAAAATTTATGTAGGGTCCAAAATGCAAAAGTGGACACACTAAATTAAAAGTAATTTGGAGATTATGAAAATTTAATAGAAGTGATATGAAGAGTTTAAGGAATGGAAACTTAATTCTCAACCCTCCATGAGAATCAAGTTTCTATTCCTTAATCATAAAACCATGTGAGCTCAACTTGTTTCATTCTTATTCTCTCTTTTACTTTAACAAATAAACACCATCGATTATTTTCATTTTAGATTTCAATTCCCTAATTTTACTAACAAACATACCCTCATAGTAATTAAGTTTATGGAGAAATTGATTTGGGTGGGGAAGAAATTAGGTTGACTTCAAATTCTATATATATATTCTTTTTGACCTTTTTTAAATTTTGAAAGAGCCAACCAGATTAGATTAAATGATAGGGTCCACGTTTGATGCTTGTTGTCGCTCGCACGGCAAAATAATAATGAAAAAGAAAGCACATACAAGTTAAGAAAGAATTGACCCTTACACTGCTGAAACATTCTCTATGCATAAACAAATCAACATGTACATAAGTTTGCAATTCACAATAGCCAATAGGTAATAGGTTAGCAAAAATATATGTAAATATATACCGTGTGTTAGCTTCAATATTTGTGGCGGCAGCACAATCCAGCATTCTTCCAGCTAGATAGCCAGTTGGGTTTCTTTGATTCGCCCGGAGCTTGCATTGAATGGGAACAGAGAGATGAGAGAAAAGCAACTGACACGATGTTGTCCATATCAATTAATTGAACTTCTAAACCGGACAGGCTTTATTGATTAATCATTTAATTGGGGATCTAATTATAATACAACTGCAGTATCATACTGTAATTGTATCTATCCATTAGATTCAACTATAATAATGAAAGATCTAGTTAAGTCCTTTAATTGGGTGATTGATGTTTCCATCAGAGGAACACAGAGGGTGGCAGCAAGCCAGCAACTGTTGTTTTCACTAATTATTTGACGTTTGCCGTTTTATTTTTACAGCCTCCAGCACCAGCAGAATGCTCCTGATTGTAACGTGGTGGTGTCATGTGTGTGTGTGTATAGAATATTAATATTTTAACACCATCAAAATTAAAAAAAAAATGCGATACTGTTTATAACTTCATTATCATTATAGCACACAAAATACAGCATTATTTATGTTACAGAACTATCTTCTTTATCATAATAATATTCTATTGCTAGTCAAATATCATTTTTCATAGATGTCCCTTCACCTTCAATTCTTTATATTTTTTGCATGCGTATTTTGGATACTTTCCAATTGGATCCACGATACGTGAGAACACAACTTCACTTTGTATAGAAGGTATGCTATTTTTTTTAATACTTTTTTTATTGTATCTTCTTCTTTTTTAATAAAACTATTCTTATAAGTATGCTCTTTGATTGCCATTAAATTGGATTTTCTACATCCAAAAAAAAAGTTATAATATTTATCTTTTACCTTAATAAAAAAATAATAATTTCTAAGCTTAATTGTACATCTAGAAGAAATTAATTTCGATCAAGGGAAATTGCCAAGAAGTAAGTGATTTTCGTTTTTTTTTTGTAACTTAAATATGTATGTTATACATGTATGAATCTGAATTATAAAACTTTACAGTAAATCCATCAATCTCTTCTAGAATCCATCTACGTTGCACTACACCCCTCTTTTTGTCTTTTTGTGCTATCACCATTACATCTAATACAAAAGTAGTTTCAAAGGACTGGAACATGTCTATTTAATTATTAATAATGCAATTCTTATTGTCAGATGAAAATTTTAAAATGTCAAAAGTTCATAAAATTTTGCACCAACTTCTTTTTTTCCGAATACTTTCATAAGAATCACTAATCATCAATTCCACATCATTATGTTATAGTACCTTCTCTCACAAATTATAATCAAGAGACCAAACATGCCAAATACATCAATAAATAGAACAAAAATTAAGATGGGTTCTGAATTTTTGTTAATGCTCCCACTTTTGATCATTTGCGAAAATGTTTTTTTCTAAAAAAATAAATCTATTGACATAATAAAGAGAAGTTTTACTTGTAAAAATGATAACAACAAACTAATTATTAAAAAGTTTTAGAGTTCGATTGTTTAAAGAAAAAAAAGAGAGACGCACCGTTAAGAAAAGGGAAAGAATACACATAACAAATGATAAAAAATATTATTTACTTACATTTTAATTTCATTGTATTATGATATAGAGAAAATGAATTTTTAAGGTAAAAAAGAAGTAGCTTTAATAAGAATGTCAACTTCTTTCTTATTGATTGCAATTGGTTGATTACAAGTTTAATTGAAAATGGAAAAAATGTGGAAGATGATAAAGGTGAGGGGTGGAAGAAAAAGTAATAAGAAATTACTTTAATAAGCTGTAAACACAAAAGAGAGTAAAAGGTGCAGTAAAAAAAGACAAAACAACGATAGTACGTGTTGAGCCGTAACTTGATCCTCTCTTATAACCTACTAAATTTTAAGAGAGAAGATGAAAAGTAGCGGTAAAGAGGAGAAAAAAATATTGGTGGCAGAGAGTGAAAGATATTAGAAAATGTTGGGGAAGAAAATGGATAAAAGGACAGACTAGACGTTTATTAATGAAAAAAGAAAAAAATATTAACAGTAATGATATAATCATAAATTTTTATATAAATTTATCTTATATAAATTGATTTAATATTAATTTATTTATTAAATGAAAATATAAAATAATAAAAATAAATCATGTGGGGTAAGAGATATTTAATTTAATTAATTTTATCATGTCATATCAATTTATATAAAATAAATTTATACAAGAGTTTGTGGTTATATTATTATTTAAAAATTAATATCATTTAATCCATTAATAGATCTTGAGCGTTGATAAGCTTTTAACTTAAAGACTTACAATGAATGGACAAGTACGTGTAATTTTAGAAAATTTCTGAGTCACAATCCTATAAAAAGGTAAGCACAAATCTAAATCCCTAAAACGGATACCAACAACTTTTGGTGATAGGTTGATGCTTAACAATTGGGAAAAAAATTTTATTCCAAAGTTGGCCGTTACACCAGCGTGAACGAAGATTCTTATAATTAGTCTACTAACTGACAATACCTACCCACTCTTGAACGATTTTTCAACGGTACTTCTAAAACACTGGCGACCAAGTCGTTGAAGCACTAACCAGATTCATCAGACCGTTCCAAAAATTCTTGTTCTCTTGATCAAAGTTGCCGCCAACATTTCCAGTAGAGCTCTCTGCTGCATTAATAATTATTGACGAATTGTGATCGTTATCAACAGAATCACAAATCATCAGATCCGATGATAAGCCCTCCATAATATTCTCAGCTGTCCTAAACGAATCTTGAAACCATGTGGCAACAGAACCATCCGTAGCGTAAGTCATTTCATGCAACCCTGTCGGCATTGATGAATTGTCCAAATTGCCCTTCGTTCCTTCAATTATTTGGTCCGATTTCTCAAAGCATGGAATTGAATTTCCCACTAAGTTGTCACTAAATAATCCAACGGCTGGTGGTCCACTTAGTAATACATGTTCGTTGAAGTTCAAAGTTGATGTTGGAGACTCAAGATTATTGTCCCTGCAGGCTGCCCCAAACATCCCGGAAACTACCCCTTGCCAAGCTTTCAGCACGTCAAGGCACTGGGGTCTACCCGCCGGAGCGGCGGCTTTGCTGGACCCAAGGCCAAGCTGATGATCGTGAGGATGATTAGCAGGCGGAGGTTTAGAAACTAGTTTTGATTCTCTGACAAGTCTTGCTTCAGCTTCGAGCCGAGCGCTCTCCCACTGAGCCATGTGGCTAAGATTAGCGGTGTCCTTAGGCTGGCCAAGAGGGTTGGTTTTGGGCTTATGGGTCACAGGATCAATACCCATCTTTGTCAGTCTTTTCTTAAGATGTGTGTTCCAGTAGTTCTTGATCTCATTATCAGTTCGTTTTGGCAAGTGAGCTGCTATTGCCGACCACCTGATCAATGACATTCATTTTATTATATATTAGCAATTTAAATTAATGTCCATAATGCTGCTAAATTATAAGTGCAAAAATAATATAATGACAAATCAAATCAGTCTAGCTAGGAACCGAGCTAGCAAAACCAGAAATTAATTAAAGTGTACGTACTTGAAGCACCCTTCGGACATATACCCCTAGTCATCAGCTCTATCACTTGCTTAGCATTAATATTTCTTTAATTATTTTTCATTTTTTAAGAAGCTAGCTCTAGAAGGCAAGAAAAAAGCAACATTTGCAATTCTTATATGCTAATTAAAAGAGATAAAAAATTAAGTTGACCTGTTTCCGAGAAGAGCGTGAAGTTGAATTATGGTTTGTTCTTCCTGCAAACTGAACTTTCCTCTCTTGATATCAGGTCTTAGGTAATTTATCCACCTCAATCTACAGCTCTTTCCGCATCTCTGAAGCCCTGCAAGTGCAAACGCCCCCAACACCACCCCCCAAAGGAAAACAAATGAGTAAAAATAATCGCAAGGTATAATGACAAATATTTTTCGTTATGAAAACTAATCACATCACCAGCTTTTGCAGGCAAGGCTCGCCAGCTTCCATGGCCATGTTGTTCAATGAAAGCCAAGAGTTTCTGGTCCTCTTCAGGAGTCCATGGCCCTTTCTTCAAACCCACCTTCTCACAACATGGAGACCTCCCCATTTTTTCCCGAGTCAAAATATGTAAAAATTATGCAACGAATGGTTCTAGAGAGAGCACTGGGATTAAAGAAGTAAGATCAGAACGACAACTTTTTAATAATGAAACGAGAGAGTAGCCCTAGCTATATATAGAGCAAGATTTATTTTGATTGGTCATTACTTATCGGTGGTGATAAATATGATGAGGTCCTACGTAGGACGTACCAAAGTTTCATGAACCAACGCGCCGTTACTCTTGCTACCCACTTGGGAAATTTAATCAATTTATATTTACTTCTGATTATTAGCACTTAGCTGTTTGTTTTTGTAAGTCAAAACACTTTTTTTTTAATACTGTTATATAGGATTGTAGGTATTACAATTAATATTTACAGACAGATTGTACAATTGAAACTTTTTTTGTGGCATGTACTCCTCTGAAGCGCTGTCCAAATTCTTCAAATCCTCTTAAATATTTGAGGGCTGTCCAGTCCACTCACATTTCGTGAGGAATAGACTGGCTCCACTCAATTATTTGATAATTTAGGAAGGATTATAAATAAGCCTCATAAATGTTTTTATGGAGGCTCGAACCCTTGCACTCATTATTGTAAGTCAAAACACTTGAAAATTAGTATTTTTACAAAATCGATTCCCTAAAGTCATCTAAATATATTATAAGATTTTACAATTTTAATATTTTGATAAAAGTAAAAGTTTGTGTAGCCCGTACATATTTAATTCTTATATTTTGAAAAATACATTAAAACATCTTTGTTAGTAATTATATTATAATTTTACCCTTACTTTTTCTTTACTTTTACAATAATATCATTGCAAAAATATTCTTGGATATATTAATGAAAAGAAAAAAAATTGAATTTATCAAATTAGCCTTAAAAGTAAAATAAAAATTAGTTGTTATTATTTTACTTTTAGGATTAATTTGGTAAATTTTTTTTACAAAAAAAAATTATTAAGATTGTTGCAAGGGGGCATTAAACATTGTTTTAAATTGGCTTGTATTAATTAATTTATAAATAATAATTAGCAAGATTGTTAGAAGGGTATGGAAAAGACTAGTTGTTTCATACCAATATTTATTTCTTAATTTGCTAATAAATAATTACTAGTTGATTTGATTTGCTAATTCATTTTTTTGTAAATTAAAAATTTAATGTAAAAAAATATTGTTGGAAGGGTATTATTATAAAAGTAAAGAAACCATAAGAGTAAGAGTGTAACATATTTAATATTAGGGGTATCATTTTTTATTTTAATTTTAATTGTACCTATTATTTATCATTTTTAATCATCCTATCATTGGGAATGGTACAGTCATAATTTAGAGTAGATAATTTGGACAAAAGATAATTACAACTCAATTTTAAGTTTTAAATAAAAAGTTTTTTATTTCATTATACACGTTATCAATGATATGTTTTAAACTAATATATTGAATTATTTATTATAGGGATATAATAGTAATTGTAAATTAAAAATAAATTTACTATTAAATTACATTTGGGGGTTATATGTCTTTTTTGAAACATTAAAAAATTTTATGTCATTTTTTTTCAAACATTAGGGGATTCACTGTCTTTTTACCACGTTTTAATTCTATCTAAATTATAAGTGCATTTAAAAAAGTAATAATAATTTAAGTAGTTAGGTTCAATATCTCTGATTTAGGTTACTGCAAATTGATTATTCATAAGCATTCATGATGTTATTTTTTTCAATTGAAATTAGGCGCATCATGTTTATTAATTACAAAGCGTGAGAGGAAAAGAAAAACATAAGGATATTACTGCTCTTAGATGCCAGACCATGATCTTTTACAATTTTTTTAAAGGAAATGATAGCTACATCTCCTAGGGTTTGAAGAAATAGTTATAGAGACCTATAAATTTTTAATAAAAAATACTAAAATTCTCTTTTTTTTACTATAATACCATTTGAATATAATAATTAAAAATTTAACTTTAAAATTTTTAATAAATAAAATAATTATTTATTTTATAATTTAATATGTTTAGTAGACCAATAATATTAAAATACTTTAATATTTAAAGTATTTTTAAAAATATAATTATTTTAGTTATTTTAGTAATATACTTGTATTTGTTATAAAGATTTTAAATAAATCTTTTGGTTAAATAGCTTTTACAATTGATAAAATATATCTAAATTGTTAATAACATTAAAATTGTTTTATATAATATTCAAAATAATTTAATTTTATATATTTATTTTAATATTATGTTTCTACTCATTATAAAATTTACTTTAATATAATAAAATATGTCTAATAGATTGTAGAATATTGAAATATTCTTCTAATATTGAAATAATTTTAAAATATATATTATTATGTTTATTTTAACATAATATTTCTATTTTTATGAAAATTAAATTTGTGACTATTATAAATCCTCATAAAGTTAGACGATCCGTTAATGAATTAAAGCCTGACTATTGTTTTACGGGCATCCAAAACTTTTTCAGGAAGTCAATAAAAGAAAATTAATAAATGCAGTAAAAAAAGTACTAACAAAGAGTAAGAAGATGTTTTTTTTTTTAACTTAATAGACTTAATTTTAATAAACTAAATCATTAAATTTATTTATTTTTTTAATTTAATAAAAATGTTTAGTGACTTAGCTATTAAGCCAAATTTATTTTTTCCCTTTTTTACTTAATAAAAAAAGTCTAAATAAGGACATTAAAAGACAATCGCTAAAAATATCTCTATCTAATTAATTAATTTTCATTCTTATCTAAATAAAACTTACTAATTAGCATTATGATTTATCTCCATGAATATTTTTTATAGGATTAATTTTGGATTATCATCTCATAAATTGACTATCTTCAATTACTCCCTTATTTTTTAAAATCTCAATTTTTATTTTTTAAAATCTCAATTTACTCTTTTTTAAAGAAGATAAAAAAAACATTAACCTACCCTCAATTTTCCCTTACCTTTCGAACAAAAATAGGGATAAATTAAGATTTTTAAAAATAAAGAAGGAAATTTAAAGATAATCAATTAATGGGGGAGTAATATGAAATTTATATTTTTTCATATAATACATCATAAGGTACAATAAAATTGATTAAGATGTTTTAATTTAGAGTATCAAAGGGTGGTATTCACTTGAACATGATTTATGTCATGATAAAATACTATCTTATTATGTTTGTTGATATTTTTATTTATTATTTATTTAAAATTTAAAATTTATAAGGATACAAATGCAAAAGTAATGGTTTTCAAATCTTTTAAGTTAGGAAAAAAAAAGGCAACTCAATTCTTATTTTTAAAGAATTAGAAAAAAAATTAGCGTTTGAAGCCTTGGGAGGCTAGCTTAGTGAAATCCTCAAGCCCGGTGAGCTTGGAGGCGTGGACGTAGGCGGGGATTGCCGAACCACGTAAAAATCATTGTGTTTGTTTTCTCTTCCCTTACTCTTTTAATATTGTGCATGATTGAATTTATTGTTTTCAATTTGATTAAGGCAATAGATTAAATTGTTGAGCGAATTGTATTGCATAATTTTTTTTTAGAATCCCAATTCACCCCCCCTCTTGGGTTGCTTACTTGTATTTCAGTTTAGACTCAATTCATGTAACAAAAACAAACATGTCATTTAGATTCAATCATTTAACTCTATTTAGAATTACACTAGTTTAAGTTTATTCAAATTTCAAATAAAAAACAAATGCTATCTAAGTATAAGCTTAAATACAAAACAAAGAGTAAGCATGGAATGACCAACAATAAATTTTAAGTAGTCATAAGCGGAGTGAATATTTTTTGCTTTTATTTTTTTTTTTCATCAATATTAATGTTTTTGAGCTCAACAAAAGTATTCTCAATATATATGGTGTGAAAACAATGATAAGTTAATACATATTTTCAAAAAAATAGACGAGTAATTTTCAAGCAACTTTATTTAGTTGGCCATCTAAATTTAAATTATGGAGATGTTAAAAAGTTTATTTGAGCTTTGTCTACCCAAAACATAAATATAAAATAAAAATTTCTAAAAAGAATGTCAATGATATAACAGGTAAGATATGTTTTTTTTAAATAACTAATATTTTCAAACAAAAAAATAAAAATACTCTTCTTCGCATATCGAGACACCTAATTTTTTTTTTTAAAAAAAACTTCTTCCTCAAATTTTTTCTATAACTTGCGGCTACTTATGAGCTATAAAAATCAGTTACACGTTTACATATTTATACATCCAAAAGAAATCCAAGACAATTGAATTTATGATTGGCACTTTTATTATTGTATTTTATTTAGGGTTTAGGGTTTCCGCTAACCACATTTCAGATTGTATTATAAATTTAATTTGTATAGCATTTTGTTTATATAATTATTGGTATTCTACTTATTGGCTGCAGAACTTAACAACCCATCTGCCTGTGTTTAGTGTCATATATTACCTATCATAAATTTATAATCCTATCAAATAAGAGCCAACGGGACTGTAGTACTTTTGCAATTGGCCGGCTCGATGTTGAAATTAGAATAATGATAGATATTTCACAAATTTATCGTAAGTAATGTATTATTCATTAAGTAGTTAATAACTTTTTATAAGTTCCAATTGAATTAATTAGTTATCTAACACCACTTAATGAATATCACATTATTTGTGAATAAAATTTTGGAATATCTAGCGCTACTTGTAAAAATTAAAAATAAAATAAAGTATTTAATTTGACATTTGTTGTTTCTTTCATAGCTGTTGGATTTAATATTGCAATCATAAAATAGT
This sequence comes from Citrus medica, assembly GCA_002013955.2. Classification (NCBI taxonomy): domain Eukaryota; kingdom Viridiplantae; phylum Streptophyta; class Magnoliopsida; order Sapindales; family Rutaceae; genus Citrus; species Citrus medica. The sequence goes on along the minus strand of MKYO02031624.1, from coordinate 138,127 downwards.
AATTATGTATGATATAGAACAAGTGAAATGGAGAATAATTAAGTAGATTTTAATGAAAACAAATATACAACAGGGACGTAGTGGCTAATCTTTAAAACCACAGGGACTAATTAAACAATTAACTTAAATACTAGGGTCTAAATAAATATTTATATGCAACAAGAGTAAATTCATACCACTGCATGGTATATAATCGAAATTTCGATATTACATATTATATATACATGGTCAAAAAGTTATGTAGTCCATACGTTAACTTTTTTTTTTTTAATTTAATCTATGCAGAAATGTAACTCTTTACAGAAAGAGTTTTAAGTTAATATTTATCCGCCTGAGATAAGAACTAATATTTATGTTATCAATATTGATTTTTTTGTTTAACAAGATTACAGATAGTTAGAACTATTATTTATTGGAAAACTTCTGATCATCTTTGAATATGAAAGATTTTCATATTTTCTAAAATTGCAATTAAAATAAATGCTTCTATTTTGGGGAATAATAAATTTAGAATTTCAAATTTTTTTTTATCATGTTAGAATAAGAATAGATATAGTCGAATGGAATACGATGAGTGAAAGCAATTTATCTGGTGGTTGCAGAGGTAAAACAGAATTGGTAGTAAAATCAGTACACAAGTATTGATAAGTGGGGTAAGCAAAAATTGAATGTTGTTGCCAATACGCTGAATGGCCTGGGGCATGATTTATTATTATGGACCAGGTATCTTCATTGTCTCCGTCGGGTTGAATTAAAACAACTTACAAAATTAAAGAATGTTAATTACCAAAATTAATTGACCGTATTTAATTTGACAGATGAGGCTTGAGGCGTGGTGTTATTGTGAGAATAAAATGCATGCCTTTCTTTCTCACAATAATAATAATAATAATAATAATAATAATAATAATAATAATAATAATAATAATCGCATGCCTTTTTCTTCACCGACCAGCATTTCCAAACTATTGTTATTGTTATTATTATTATTATAGTTTTTGTTAACTGTTAACATTAATTACATTAAAAAAAAAACTAAGCAACATTTATTTGAGTAATTTCTGCCACTTGGCTGGCAGTTGGGAAATTTGCTCATCTCCTGCAAAATAGTAGAAAAGTCGAAGAACGATCATCTTGATCCGTCTGCACATTAATTAACTCATTTACTCAAGTCACCATTTATGATTGGACAAGATTCAATTATTTCTCATAATATATTTTGTGGTTTGGCTGTATCCACGTTGTTCCCTATGAGAGATGTTTCGATTAAGCAAAAAGACTATATAAATCAATTAAGATCAGAGTAGAGCATTCTTACACGTGCTGTAAAATCTATTGAAACATTTAATCGCACTTATCGAGTTTTGACATGCATATATATATATTCTCAAAAACATTATTTATATTATTAAAATTAGATTCAATAATTATGGGAAAAAATGTTTCCAGTGATTTTTTTTACAAAAAATAAAAATTAACGAGATAATTAATTCAAACCATAAAAACTAATGTGAAATTTACCTATGAACTTTTACATGACGTACATATCATATAAAAGCTATAACTGCAGTTGGCAAGTTAAATAACTTCAAAATCAGTGGCTTACATTAATTTATTTCCACAACCGATCCGATAAGAACCAAAAAAAAAAAAAGAATTTACGTATAATAATAATAATAATAAAACTTGAAAGGATGGCGGTGGTGAAGCACAGTTAAGACAAAAGAGTTATGTATTCGAGCAAATTGGGAAACGTAGAGGTGACAGACGAGAGATATCAACTAAAAGAAGTAAATTTTGGGGCAGAGTTGGTTCAGAATTTACAATGATTTAGTGAACCCCCGCGTTAAGTGATCGCTCAGCTTCCAGCGAATTTCTTTCTTTCTTTCCCGTTATTTAATCATTTGGGAAAACTGTACATTCCCCTTTCAAATTTGACCCCACGTAACAAAATTACGCGCTATTCAAAATAATTGAACCACCGGCTATTGATCGGATTACGATTGTCTTTTAATACAAATTTCTTCTAATTAAAATGCGATGTAAGATGGTTACGTTGAATGAGCATGATATTTTTTGGAGGTGATAATTTAAATTGTAGGTATTTATTTTAGTCGTATAATATATTATTTTAAAATTTACGACGAGGCGAATTAAATTCAAAACAATTTGTTAGTTTTGTCTTACAGTGGAGCCAAAAATTTCAATCATTTTCTAGTAGTTTTTTTTATATTTATTTTCTTGTTATTTTTAGGATTTTTATCTTCTTCTTTTTTATTCATCACATATTTAAGCACTATATGTTTTGTTTTCCTATTTACATTAGGAGAATTTTATTATAAGATAATATTTTAGATTTGCTTATTTTGGTAAAGTCGTAATATTTAAGACTTTTTATCCAAAAAAAAATAAATATTCATTTAATTTCTATATTTTAAATTAATGTATGTTTACTTCATATATTTTAGAAGATAATTTAAGAAATTAAAAATGCTTGTAGTAATTTTGTTACAGTACTCCTGTTCTTATTTTTCTCAATTTTAATTTGCAATTTATAAGACCATCGTAAAAATCTTCGATCAGGACATTAATGAAAAGAAGAAAAAAAAATCCGCCAAATCAACCCTAAAAGTTCTTCAATAAACTAAAACTCGTTACATCTTTTCTTAATTAGGTATAAAATTTTCTTTTTCCCTTTTTTTTTTCTATTGTCAGTAATAAATTCTTCTGTCCCATCGGATTATGTACATTTCCGGGGGGTAAAAAAGATTGCTTATTAAGGCAAGTCTAATGGCTATCAGAACTCACCAACTTTTTGACAAATAATCATAAATTTCCCTGCATGCTATAAAAAGGCATTAATCATGAAGTATCTTATCCATAAGATGTTCATAGTACAAGAAGCATGAACACCAGAGATGGCGAGCCTTGCTACCAGTACTTAATACTCTCTCATATTTCGTTTGTAATTTGCGTATTTATGTTCCCAACGAAATTTAAAAAATATAGGAATTAATTGAATAGGGGTGGGGCTATTTTACATCCACTAAATTCATTTCTACATGGCTCTTAAAAAATTTAATAATTATTAAATTAAAATTTTAAAATCTCAAAATTGCTTGTTATTCTGTTTCCTTCTGTATCTCAGTGTTTATTCTCTCTTTACATCACTTCTTGCAAATTAAAAACTCGCAGTTTCACTCTCTTTGGTCATGGATTCTTTTTCTTCTTAAATTCCACAACATCTTCTCTGTGGCATTGCATTGGGGCATTTGTTCATTTCATTTTCAAATTGGTACAAATATTTTATAAATTTCCACAAATTTATAGGAAAATAAAAAACTTTTACTTTCATGGTTACTTAAAAGTTTTTTATAATCGTTTTGAATGTGTTTCGTTTCTCAAAATTGAAGAAAGAGTAGTTATTAGTATCAATAATGATAAAGCTACAAATAATTTTATACAAACCGATATGGTATAAAGAGATTAGTTGAAAAGTGATAATAGTTATGCTTTCCAATTGTGTGGACCTATGGTGATTTTATTTTTATGCAACCAATTTTTTATGTCACATTTTTTTATACAAGGTGGTTATTCCTCTATTATTATTAAGCCACTGGACCCTGGTTGAAGAGCTTTTGCATTCAGCAGTGAGGCAGATGATTTGTTGGGTCTGACAAATCATGATCTTAAATTTCTAACCGAAGCTTGCAAACCCCTTCGACCCAAAGAGCCCTAGTTCTGAAGCTGCCGGTGAGCCACTAAACCTTGATCTGATGTCAATTGTAGCTTATAGCAAAATTGATTTTGATTATTTTAAAAATATAAATTAATAGTATAATAAATATGATTTTTAAATAATAATTTTGATAAAAGAATAAATATATTATAAATTCTTCATTATATGAGCACGGGATAAAATTCATCAAGCATTTATACCACAAACAAGTGTTTATCAAACATCTAATGTTGTAGCTTATATTATCAAATTTGGTCTAACTGTTTCTATTATAGTAGCGGTATACATCTCACATTTTTTAAAATTTTTAAACAAAATTATCTAAAATAATGTAACATTCATCAATTAAATGATAAAATAATATAATTAATCCATTTAAATTTTATTAAAAAATTACTTACTATTCAATAAATGACATACCTTCTAAGATTATATTTGTAATAAAAAATTTTAAAATATTTATCATTACTCTTCTACTTGTGTCTCCAACTAGAATCTAGATCCAGAATGAATGCCATGAGAATGCAACGATAAAAAAAATATATATATCAAAGATCGTACTTGAATCAGTTTACAAATTGGAGTGGTCTTAAATGTTAGTGAAATCTAGGCTACTTATATGATATACTCTGTTGTTCGAAAAATTCAACAAAACTAGAGCCTACTTTACTAGCTGGCTAGCTAACCAAGTGAGGGTACAGCTGCCCCCGAGAGCGTGATCGGGTTGGTTGCAATACACCTGTAGTCTTTATAAAAATTCGGGTTCGATTTTTAAAAGTGGTAAGAGGGGGTAAAAATTGTATTTGGGCTTATCCCCCCCCCTTACCTTAAAAAAAAAAAAAAAGAGTACAACTTATTTAATATGTAGAATTAATCACTCTCCCCTTTATTGGAAAATTGTTTGCTCAATTGTTGACTTTAGTTCTCTGAACAAAATTTATAACACATAGTGATATACTTGTCCGGCTAAAGATTATGAATTACTACAGTGCATATATGGTGCATTTATCTATTAGTAATAAGAATTTACTAGAATTGAAACGCACTAGAATAAAAATAAGTTAGAATCGAAATTGAGAATGAAAATTAGAATAAATTATTTATTTTAACTATAGGAATCGGAATCAGAATGAACTATATTGTCATTGATGCATTTACTTTATCTTAAAATTAAAATAGATTGTTGCAAGTTATTAAATCGACCTTAGTTGATTATTATCATTATTTATTATAATAATTATGATTATTATTATTACTACTACTAAAGATAATTATTTTTAATAATAATAATAATTTGATAATAGTAATAATAATAATTATAGTAATTATTTTGATAGTTATTATTATTATTATTAAACACAGTATAAAGAAATTTTTAATTTTTACCAAGGTTATAGATGTCAATTTACTTCTTATTCATATTTCCCATTCTTATTCCCACCTCTCTCCTTGAGAATGAAAATTCCGTTCTACATTTCTAAATTTGTGGAGTCTACTTAATTTTATTTTCTGTTTCCACTTTTTTTTTAAAAAGTAAATAAATTAGTGAATTTTTTTTTCATTTTTGTTCTTGTTCCTAAATTGGCAAACTTTCTAAAAAAGTACAAAAAGAATTAATAAAATCAAGACTCATGAAAATTTGTTTGATTCTGCTTGTAACATGAATAATTTTAATGACAGGGAATGGGCCCCATTAAGCAGGAATGCCACGTGAAAATGAAAGTCGGACCATAAATTTTTCTTACAGATTTCACGGAACTTATTTGCTGAAAAGTTGTCAGACACGGGGTCGTGGGGTTACCCAAAGTAGCTTAGTTACAAACTATATACAGGGTATTACTCTAAAGTAGAAGGTATGCAATTATAGATGAGTTTTTTAATTCTATTAAAATCAAATATGAGGTAAAAAATAAAAATAAAAATTAGATTTCATCATGTGCTGTATTAAAATTTATGTTTTTTTTAATTATTTTTTAAATTAGGAGTTCACTTAATATATATATATATTATTTATTGTGATTTATATATCTATATATTGTTTAATTTGCTTTATTAAATTTCTCTCTAGAACTTTAGATGAACTTCATAAATGAGGTAAAAAAATACATGATATATCACCTATTTGTAATTTAGGAGAGAGAAACCTTCTCTATAATTCATTTCAATCACCACCGAATGATTATCAGTTTTAAAAATTGATAATTAATTTGGGTACGATTTTTCATTCACATGGCATCCAATTCAATACGAAGAGAGAAAAAAAGTGGGTTTTTTTTGGGGGGGGGGGGAATTAAGTGGAAGCAAATTTAATTTCAAACTGATTTAAGATATGTTTAATATTGATGTTAGATAGTTATAATTTAAAAGATACAATACTAAAATATTTGATAAATATTAACTATTGTAACTTATAAGATAAGTTGAGTTTATTTATATTTGTGTGATAAAAAATCTATAATATCTTTATTATTTTTGTCAAAATTATAATTTAAAATTTGGATTTATTATACACTATCAACTTTTATTTTATAATTAATAATTTTTTATAACACCTTAATACTAAATATGATCTGAGTCGCATGAAAATGGACAATTAAAATTCCTGCTCTATAGTAATTTTCATATGGCCCTTGCCTGCTGTGGTGGCCTGGTGGGTGCTGGCGCTGGGCTCGTTGCTCTCATCAACACTTTCATGTTGAATCAAATAGACTTTTTAAAGAGCCACTCGACCTTTGGCCGAGTGGTGAGGGCTGCTGCCCTCCAAGTTGGAGGGCAACAGTTCAAACCCCCACAATGCATTGTGGGGGTATTTCCTTCCTCAATTAAATTTGAGTGAAAACAGATTCTCTCTTACCCAAGAGTGAGGAGTATACATTTTTCGAATATTTGATAGGGTTAAAATCTGGGCAGCGCTCCATTAGCATTGATGTAAGTTGGTCCCAGTCATAGTCTGATTTGTAAATATCAGTTATATTCTCATATAATATGAGTTGTAATATGAACAATAATCTCATGTAATTAAAAAAAAAAGACTTCTTAAAGGGAAATTTACAAAAATAGATTCTTAACTAACTATATTGAAAATGCTACATTTTATTTCTCATTTCTACTATGGTTGTTTGTCACATGTGATATAAATTAATAAGATGCATTTGGTATATTGATATCAAAGGGATTGATCATTATGAGCGAAGATGGATACCATATTACATGGTACAGCTCAATTATAGTACTCGATTGTACTTATTTATGTGAATCATTGATAAGAAATTGATATTGCAATAATATTTCTTTTTAATACTTTCTTTGCGTTTCTGATGGTAGCATCATTCAGAAACTCAAAAAGCCCTTCTCCTTCAAACTTTCAAGAGTGTCTCTGAGATTCACCTCACATGGTATTAAGTTGAACATGCCCAAACTTTTTCTTTTTCTTTAGAAACCTGGTATATTTGCTCGTCCTTGGCATCTCGGAATCTGCTACCAGCAAATTTACCCAGAAGGAAAAAAAAAAACTTCAAAAATATTCTTTTATGATTTGATGCAGCATGCATAAGTTGATCCCAAGTTCCTAATTATACTAGAACAAATTGTGAGAGCCATCGGGAATATTTTTGAGATTGGACTTTTCTGTCTTTTAATTTGCGACTATTGTGAGACGAAATCATAACTGTCAGGTATAAGTGGGCGCGTGATTGCGAACTGTCAATAAAAAAAAGTGTTTACCAAAATCGTTTGAGTAGTGCTAGAGAGAGAGAAGCACGAGAGAAGGACGAGAGAATTTTGCCATCTCTCTCTCTACCCACTTATTCTCTTTCTACCCCTTTTTTTCATTGTTTCTCATGTCTTTCTCTCGTGTTTCTCTACACCAAACATTTTCCAAAACGTTTTGGACAGAATGCTAATAGAAGTCCCATCAGTGACTCGTTTCTGTATTATACAGTTTTCATTTCCAGCTTCAGAAGTCAATATGGCAGTGGCATCAGCTCTTTCAATGTTCCTACCAATTAGAGAATCACTTCTATTACTTAAGATTTCTTGGAAAATTTCTTATTTGGACAGAATTAGCTTGCCATGCTAGCATTGAGATCAAAGAACTTGCAAAATTTACATCAAAGGGAAGTTCAGTGAAATGAAAATGCTACTGAAACATACTTCTCTAGAAGGTGCAAAGCAGGGTAATGTTGGTGCAAAAATCTTCAAAACCTGAGAAAGCTGTATAACTTTTCCAGCTACCAAGTATCTACCATTAGCTGTTGAAACCTCGAGAGCTTGATTATGCGTGTGGTATATCTCTAACATCAACAAATCTACAAAGGCTGGCATACTTTAGATTTCCTGCATTTCCAATACCTCCAAAACTTAATTAGCATTATTTGTCAGAAGTTAGACATTGATTCTTGTTATTCTCAACATATGGTTGCTAGATATGACTGTTTATGAGATTCAGTATCAGCTTCACAGATAAGTTAAGGTTTGGCTGTAGAAAAGGACCAAATGTAAATCCTAGATGTATTTTAACCAAGTCAATGCCACTCTCTTTTGCAAACTTCCAAGCTTCCTGTTCAGCTAAGGCCTTCGAAAGTGTGTACCAGTTCTGGAAGAAAATCAGAGAAATTATAATATATATTGTAGAAGACAATAATTTTATGAAATTAGAAGATTTACAACTTCGACCCCCTACATATGTCTGGATTTGAAACCCAAGTCGCATTGAATACAACGTGAGGGGTTAGAGGAGTTCCATTGTGTGCAATTGCAACCATTGAAGAGGTTACAACTACTCTCTTGATAGAAAGATCTTTTGCGCACGATCTAAGAACATTAACTGTTCCCATCACTGCAGGATCAATTACTTCTGCCTAAAAAGATTATGGGGAAAGAATGTAGAAACAGATGATTTCAAGCCGGTTCTATCAAGCTATGCTACAAAAATTGTCATCACATTGCACGCACACACATACAAATGGCTTAAGTAAGATTCTTGAAGTAATGAAAAAGATTGGCTGAATCTGCTGAATCAGAATCATGCAATGCATCAAAATAAAAACAGATCAACCTGTGGATCATTTGGATGAAAAAATAACAGCAGAAGCTGTAAGGAAAACACCTTCACATCCATCAACTTAAAAATCGAAAGATCATTCTTCCAATAAGTTTGTCGCCTTGAGTATATGAATCCTTTCTTTAGCTCCAGCAAGTGCTTGTAAATGTTCTATCATTGAAGGATCGCCTGCAGAGTACAGTAAATTGAATAACGGTTCAACAATTGCAATGCCTAAAATTTTTTAAGATTAAAGAGCCTGAATGCTGAAAGATCTAATTCTGCTGGCACTTTCATATTCAAAACCACAGTTTCTCTTGATTTTGCTTACTGTTGGTTCAATTTTTCTATCCAAAGATTCAATTTTGGCCAGGAATTAAAGTGATACACTAATTATTATTACTACACAAGTGGAGGAAAAAGCAACAAAATCATATGTAGCGATAAAATAATCAAAACAACTACTAAACCCAGAACTAAATCATGAAGAAGATACAACTTTTTAACACCATAACAGTTATCAAAATTAGGAAAAACTGAAGCGAGAGAGAGAGAGGCACTAACTTGGGTAAAGAATAACAGCCTTAACAGTATAACCTCTTCGCAGTAACAGCTTCACCAGCCATTAATCTATGAAACTTGAAGCTCCTGTTTCACACAGCATCTTCCCTTCTCCAATCTCCAGTATTCATTCTCTCTTTGCTAATGATTTGTGCTGGGTCAGGTTTTGAGCTTGAGCTCTCAATTGTTGGTCCATTTTGTCGCTTACTATTTTACTAAAAGAAACTACGTACGTCCATGTGTATGATGCCGAGGGAATATTTACTTTTCTCTCACAAATAACATTTTTCATTGTTTATCACCAATAGGGTGCAACAACGATGTTCACAATAATTTCATTGTTTGATTGATGCATATTTAGGATTATTGGGTGTAATTCTTAGGTTGAATATCAATTACTCCTGAGAACGAAAATATGCTTTAGTTATAATATTATCTTTTCAATAAGTTCAGAAAATGACTATAACAGTCCTATTGTTCCAAGAATTCGGGAGTAATAAATAGTGTCGATTTAAATATTTTTATCAGTCTAACCCAATAGTAGGAAAAAATCGTCCACAAAATTGTAGAAGCGACATTTATTTTAAAACCTATTTTTATGTGAGAGACTTTGATATATAACATGACAGGCTACAGTCTTCAGGTTAAAAAATTGTTCATTTTTTTGGGGAAAATATCCTAGTCCTTTTTCGATCAACAAATATTTGAACTTCCATCCTGAGATGACATTTCACATTCATAATTAATAGTCATGTATCAAGAAGTTAGTGGAGACGGCGGAATGAACCAGGACTAAGCCTCCCTCACATTAGGCAAAGCCATATCTAAGTAAAGCTTCGTCTGTTGTTTTTCCGGCCCCAGCGGAGATTACACGATCGATTTCCCAGTCTCCCGCACTGCTCAAGTCGACCAGATCATTCAAAAAAGTTGTAGAAGCGACATTTTCTTTTCATTCATAAATGAAATCCACACCAAAGATTATTTTTCACATAATTCTTGCCATGCTCTATTTCACTCCAACTTGATCATCATCAAAGGGTACATAAATTTTGAATCAGTCCAACAAAAGTATGAAACTGGTGGAGATGACCTTAAAACCTGTGTGAAGACTAGAAAAGGCCTGTCGGCTATTTTTTGAAGGGAACAGGCATTGTGAACAAGAAGCAGAATATTCAGAAGGAAGAGAGCTCTGCAATTTGCCGAAACTTTTCATAAGAGACCCAGAAGACGAATTGCCACGGACCAAGTCTTGCCCAGGTCGGAAAGAAACCCTTCCACAGTGCTTTCAACCCTTCAGTTCTAACGGTCTTCACCAGACAATCATATGAATTTATATACGTTATCTTGTCTTCCTTGCCAGCAGCCTGACTCATTATTCTAGTCTTCACCACATCGGCTGGACAGCTCAAAGCAGTTGCAGAGAGACCTGACATAATAGATGCTAAAGTGTGGGCAAAAATGTTGTCACCAGCTATCTGATTTTGGATAACAAAACGTTTTGCATGATCGTAACAAGCCAACTCTCCCATGTTCACTAAAAATGCTCTTTGGACATTTGGGAAAACGCCTTTCCAAAGTCCCCCAATGCCTTCTGTCTGAATGATCTTTTTGAAAGCATCAAATGGCCCTGTGTATCTCGGTTGGAGACCCTTGCTCGCCATACGACCATCCGCTTGCATTCTCACCTTAACAAGATCAGCGGGGCTTGCCACTACCTGTGCCACTAAGATTGAAAGAAATACTGTTTGTTACAAATATACAGTACTAGATAGTGAAAGGAAAGATAACTAGCACAACAACCAGCACATTTATTAGAATACTATGCACAATTCAAATTACCCAACAAGTCATGGATTACTAAATGATAAAGAGTAATCGGCGGATTCTCAAAGGCATCTAAATCTCAGGGTCATCCTAATATTAAAACTACTGGATTTCAGCAACCACTATATATCCTTGATGAAACCAACACAGAACATTAGGAATCAATTTATACTTGCCAAAGCAAACATAGAGCAAACATTAGGAATCAATTTATACTTGCCAGAGCAAACAAAGTGGTGAGTCGGTGTGTTGGGGAGGAATTCATGAAGAGTTAAAACAAGAAAACAAACCCAAGCATACAACAAGGCCATACAAGACAACAGGTAAAACAAAGGCACTACAACCAACAATCTTTGTTCCAACGGATCAATTCATCTAATTCCTTTAGAATGACAAGAATTAGAAACAAAGTATATGTTATATTAACCCGCCATTTAAACCTGAGCCGGCCTATCACTTGTAAATTGTAGACATCATATGTCCCTAAATGTTACTACATTTACACAATAAAACAATTTGTGCGATAAAGAAGAATAGTTCATGCTGAAGCAAATCAAAATCAGCTTGAAATTGAATTGCATAATACAAATTTAATTGATAAACCAAAAAAAAGAAAAGAAATTGATAGTACCTGGGCAATGACGCCAGAGATTCCACCAACAAGGGCTTTAGTAGGGAGGGAAAACGAGCCACCAGTAATGTTATCGCCAACTAAAAGATTTCTCAAATTCTCGTAACCAACGATTCTAATGGGAGTGTAAAGGAGGTGTCTTATAATGGCAGGAGAAAGGCCTTTATAGAGGCTGAGAGGACCCTGGTGGCGTACGATTTCCGATGCGACCCGTAACGCGTTGGTGGGTCGAGCCAGTGAGTCCGACTCGCCGTGCAACTGCAGCCTCGTCTTGGTTAAGTCTATTGGGAATGTTGTAGTCTCCGCAATCAAAGCAGAAATCGAACTCAGTAAGATCTTCTTCTCAGTTTGCTCGCCTCCATCTCCAGGCCTTTCCCCTTGCTTCATCCTTCACGGGCACACCCGTCTGTCGAAAAAGTGAAACTGAAACGAACCGGAAGAGAGGGGGGAACGAAAAATCAAATTTTATATGCCGTCGTTTGCCTCGTCAATATGCTTGGCCCACCTGTCTATCGGACCGAACTTGGATGCTAACGGATCAGTCTTTGAAGCCCACTTTTAAATCAATTTAATACTTTCTATCTTATAAAATTGTGAAAATTAAAAGAAAAAATTTGTTACTTTTTGTTATTGTATTTTGATCATTCAAAAGAAAAAATAAATCATTTTAAACATTTTATTTCCTTTGATAAAAATAATGTACGTCTCATATTATGAAATTTAAGAAGTGATTTGCAACACGCACTGATGATTCTAGCTATAGGAGGTGCCTTGCTAATAACGCAAACAATAATGTAAAGTATGTAAAATGCAGTGGAATTGAAAGGAGAATAGCATCAGCGACCCCACGAGCTAATAACCTTCATTTACAATAAATTGGGGGCTCTTAGTTCGTAAT
>MKYO02031624.1:113767-125376 GCA_002013955.2 Citrus medica | reverse complement strand
GTAATCAATGACTTTCATAATTTGTTCTTTGATCAATCAGAAATGAGCCGCGTACCAAGCGAAGCAAATCATGCACATTCTCTCACATTTTTTTACGCCAATTTTCGATAAGCCCCTTTATCTTCAATTCTTTATATTATCTGCATGCTTTCTTTGGATACTTTCCAATTGGATCCACAACACGTTCGTAACACGACTTTTACTCTGTATACTGTATAGGACGTTTCTTATTCCTTTTTACTCTTTATTTTATCTGTTTATTAAACAAAAATTATCCTTATAAATATGCTTTGTGGTTATCATTAAATTGGACCTTCTGCATTAGAAAATAAGTAATAGTTATAATATTTATCTCTCAGCTTACTTGTTGAAAAGATATGAATCTTGAAAGCAAATCACTTGGTGAGGATATTGTTTGGCTGATAGTGTAAAATACACATCAATCCATGACGCTTTGAAAGAGCTGTATTGATATTAGTTAGTGGTACATAATTTTGTATCTATGATACTCTATATTCACCCAAGAGTAGAAGAAATCTACTTAATTTAAAAGATATTCGTTGTAATGGTTTTTATATTGAGATAATAAATAAGAATAATGTAGAATATCTTTGCACTACATCTTATGTCTTTGGTCATAAATTAATATTAGAAAAGCTTACAACTTTCTTATCTAACTTGTATTAGATAACAATTAAATCAATAAAAAGGTATACAATCATAAAACAAATGTTATGTGATTCAAAAGCTTTTATACTTTGGCATGACTAACTTGTAATGGTAGATCAATAATGATGTGTAGGATTGTTGAAAATTCTCATGGATACCTATTGAAGAGTTTAAAAATTCTATTATTCAATGAGAATAATTACTTGTTAACAAAGTAAATTGGGGGTTAGACCATTACCTAATAAGTTAGTTTTGAATCACCGTCATTCTTGCAAAGAATTCAAGGATATATTTGTGGACCTATTCACCCACAAAATAGTCGATTTCGTTATTTTATAGTTTTGATTGATATATCTGCTCGATGGCCTCATGTTTCTTTATTATATACATGTAACGTTGCATTTGCTAGATTGATTATTTAATTACCAAGTTACGTGTATAATTTGTAAATTATCTAATCAAAATCGTACAACTAGATAATACTAACGAGTTTGTTTATAAAACTTTAGATGACTATTGTTTGTTAGTTGGGAATGATATAGAGCATTTAGTACGTACATTTATATTTAGAATGGATTAGTAAAATTACTCATTAGACATCTGATAATTTCTTTATTATTACACTATCAATTACCTATTGCTACCCAAGACATGTAATTCTGCATTAATCCTCCTTATGCCTATACCTATTACAATTGGTATTGGGACATCAACCTAATATATCCCATTAACACACCTTTGGTTGTTGTGTATAAGTGTCGGTTGTACCACCGCAATGTACTAAGATGGAACCCTAATGTCATTTGAAAATTTATATAAGTTTAACTTACCATCAATTATCAAATATCTGAGTCAGTGACTGATGATTTGTTTATTGCATTTTTCATGGGTTATTATTTTGATGAGACAAGTTTTCCTTTATTGAGAGAAAGAAAAATGCTCTAAGTTTCGGTATGATCCTTAATAAAAAGTGGCTGATATGTCTCATCTAAATCCATGCACCTCTCATAATGAAATCGAAGTGCAAAGGGTGGTTCATTTGAAGCATATAACAACCCAATTGCTGAATGAATTTACGAATATGACAAAAATAACCAATTCATCTATATTGATTATTAATATCCCATGGCCGGGCCATTTTTCCTAAAAAATAAGTTATTGAAAGTGCAGTTGAAGAATTGTCCATTACACACCTGAAGCATGGTAGACCGCTTGGTTGAAAAGATATTATTCCATATAAAAGAAAAATAAAAGACAAAGTTCTTGCTGTATATGATCAAAATGAAAATGAACAAATCACTATAAAATAGCGAATGATTTGTGAAGAGACAAAAGACCTTGATAAATTATAACATCAAGATGAGATACAAACTTTAAAGAGGCAAATGAATCCATAAATAATTAAGTTTTCTGTTGATTTTAATTAAAGTAATATTTTGAAACGGTGCCTCGTCTTTAGCTGAAGCACAGAGCATGAAAATCATCTTGAAGAGGTATATGCCTAAGAAATGGCTCAAAGTAGGGAGAAAAAAAATTCTATAAACTTTGTGCACAAAACAGAGATGTGGAATTGTAAAAAGATTTCATCAATGATTTGTTTACATACACAGTAACTACTTATATTATAAATTATTAAAATATGCAATATATCAATAAATGTATATTGAAACTTGATTAAGTTGAAAGAAGCAATCAAGACATACTTGACTTCTTTAGCCAAACATAATATATTTGGACCTGTAGCCCAAACACTAGAGGGTGTTAAACCTATTAGGTACAAATGAATATTTTTATAAAAACAAAATAAAAAGAGGTCTATAAGATATAAAGCACAACTAATTGCACAATAGTTCTCGCAGAGACTTAGTATTGATTACTATGAGACATATACTCTCTTTATATGTGCAGTTACATTTTAATTTTTAATTGATTTAGTAGATTTGAAGGCTTGAAATGTACCTCATGGATGTGGTTGCAACTTATTTATATGGGTCACTTGATATTAATATCTATATGAAAAATCTTAAAGGATTTAAAATGCAAAAGCTTGGTAATCACCACATCGTACTTTATATCGGATAAAGCTATAGAGATCCTTGTAAAGATTAAACAATCTAGACGTATGTGGTATAATTGTCTTAGTGAATACTTGATAAAGGAACACTATGTTAATGATTCTATCTATTCATGTGTTTTTATAAAGCAAACAGAATTTGGCCTTGCTATGTTAATGTCGATGATATAAAGTTGATTTGAACTTTAAAAGAGCTACAAAAGACTAGTATCTACTTGGAAAAAAAAATGAAATGAATGCAGAAAACTAGGTATTGTCTCAAGTAGCAGATCGAGCACAACTCTAATGGGATCTTTATCCATGAATCACTTTATACTGAAAAAAATTTGAAATGTTACCATATGGACAAATATTATCCATTAAATACCTAATAGTAGTCTAGTCTTTTGATCCTAAAAAAGATTCATTCCATCCTAAGGACGTTGATGAATAAATACTTGGTCTTGAGATACTATATCTAAATACAATTGGCACTCTGACATATTTAGCTTAAGACACTAGACCGAATATAGTATTGAACCAACCAAAAGATATTGGAATGATATTAAATATATTTTTTGTCATCTTCGAAGAACAATTGATTTAAGATTATTTTATTATAATGAACTAACAAAAATTCCAAGTCTTATTGGTTAGGTTGATGCAAGTTGTTTTGTCTAATCCCCATAATGCGTCTTTGCATACAAGATATTTTTTTACATTCATTAGTACAATTATTTTTTGGAAATCTACAAAACAAACTCTCGTTGCTAGATCCTCTAATCATTCTGAATTCCTTACATTATATGAGGTAAGTCAAGAATGTATAGTTACAATCTGTCATACATTGTATTCAAAGTGTCTGTAAATTATCTTTAGGTATAGACGATCTAACAATAATCTACAAAGATAACATTACTTGCAAAACTCAACTATAAAGAGGATATGTCAATAGGGATAGAATAAAATATATATCACCAAAGTTCTTCTACACTCATGAGTTCCAACATAGTAAAAAGATTGACATTAAGCAAATATACTCCATTGATAATTTTGCCGATATATTATCTAAAGCTCTACCTATATTAACATTTGGGAAGATAGTACATGGGATCACCATGTGTCGACTGCATAAACTATCAAGTTGTTATCATTAGGAAGAGCGCTCATCAGAGGGAGCATATTTTTTATTAGGAAGAATTTTAATGAGTAAAGTGAATATATGTGCACTTTCCTCTTTTCTCATTGTCCAGATTTGATCTCACTAGGTTTTTCCGACAAAGATTTTTAAGAAGGTAGTTTTAAGGTATGTCCTGCACCACTTTATAATTCATTGAATGTATTTCTTTCGCTTGGAGTTTTTATTTTATGAGATTTTTTCTCAGTGAGAGTTAAGTACAATTATCATCAAATAGTGAACATCTAATAAAGTATATTATGGGATATATCTATCCACCCATTAATAATAATAATAATAATATTTGTCTCACATTATAAAATTCAGGAAGTGTATTACAACAAGCATTCATGATTTTAGGAGGTTTGCTGTTAATAATACAAACAATAATACTCATAATTTTAGGATGTTTGTTGTTAATAATACAAGCAGTAATGTAAGGTGTAGATGAGATTAGATTGGTATCATCGATACCATGAGCTAATATCCTTCATTTAATACCATGAGCTAATATCAACAACAATCAGAATTCGTTCATTCTGATTAATGAGAAATGAGCAGGATATCACGCGAAGAAAACCAGGCGCATTCTTTTCTTTAAATGTCAATTTCAGTAAACCCCTTTCGCCGCAATTCTTTATATTGTTTGCATGCGTACTTTGAATACTTCACAATTAGACCCCCAAATGTCTGAAATAACATGTACAAGAAAAACGTCCTTTTGAAAAAATAAAATTAAAATAATAGGCAAAAAGCAGTGTCGTGCCGTTTAATCCGAAGACAAACACAGGGGTTGTTCAAATACCCAGCGCCAGCCAGAGGCGCAATTTTTCTCTAGAGTGTAGTGGCGGCAAAATCAATACTTCATCTCTTCCACGTCTGTTACTCGATCAGTTACACTACACATGTGTACTCACATTTAGATAGTGAGCGAGCCTATTATGTTTTTCTTATTGCTTCACATTAATCGAAATGGAAGAATCAACTTCAATGTACTGTAATCTAGGGATTTTAGAAAAACTTAACGACGAATCAGTCCAAGAAATTATCGAAAGCTACAACGGTTTCTGTGCCACCACAAACTCTCTTCTAAATGGCGGCCGCGATATCGCCGTCGGAAAGGAGTTCGTCACTCACGTGCGCTCTCTCTGTAAACACGGCCTCCAATCTCTCGCTCATGACCACTTTCTCCGCTCCCTTGAGGTATTCAATTCAACCCACCACTTTCGCCGCTATATTTCTTCTTATCATTTAATTAAAAAAAATGTTTTAGCTTAACAAGCTAGTTGAACGGAACCTTTTAGCTGAAATTAATGATTTTCTTGTTAATAAATAGGTTCATTGAAGACGGATACTGTTGATTCTAGGGTTTCGGGGTTTTTTTAAAGTTAATTCATATGATATGTGTTGAATTCCTGACAGGAAACTTTTGAGAAAACTTTTGTGTCAAAATTTTGGCGGCATTTTGATGTCTACAGCAAAGTTGCAGTTCTGGAGAAGAATAAACCGCTTGTATGTAACTGTTATCTGTTTAAAGATTGTAATTTTTTAAAATTTTATTTTAGTTAGTAGTTAATTGTCATATGCTGTTCTTGTTAATTACAGATTTATGATGATGAGGTTCATGAGGTTTTATGCAAAGCTTTAGAAGAGATATGTATGGAGATACAATATCAGGAAAAGTGCTTGTTTATGCTTGTTCATGCTATAGAGTCTCCTAGGGACTGTTCACCAGAAGGGAAACCCATTTTGGATTCCGAAGTACATCTTTTTGCTAAATACCAACTAATGGTATCTTCGGTTCTTATGGCTAGTCTTCCTCCACATTTTCCTGGTACGTCTATCTCAAATTGTTAGTTATGTTGTGTAATTGTGCTTGATTGTTATAATGGCAATTTTTCTGGATTGTTATTAAATATTTTTGCTGCCATGTTTTGGTAATGATACATACCTTACAATGTTCTCAGAAATGCTCTTCTGGTATTTCAAGGGAAGGCTGGAGGAGTTAAGTACAATCATGGATGGTGAGTTAGAGGATGGAAATGATTCTCAAGATAAAGATGACATGGATTTAGATGAAAAGGGAAAACAAAGAACTGGTGAAATGGATATTGATCAGTCCAATAACCATGGGAAATTTTCAGAGAAGAGCAAACTGGTGAAACACATTGGGAAGGTTGTCCATGATCTTCGAACTCTTGGATTTACATCTATGACTGAAAATGCCTATGCTTCTGCCATCTTTTCGCTTTTGAAGGTGGGTATATGTTTTATTATGCAGTAGCTGTTCAATGAATTCCGTTCCTTTGGTCAAATTTTCTTCTCCTATTTTTACTAATGTTGTTTTTTCATTTGATGTTGATCTACTGTAATTACTAAAACTATTTATTGCCGTTTAGCGTCGAAGTTATCTGCCTCCTTTTTGCTTTCATTTCCAGTTTATTTTGCTAACAGCAAGTTTTCCTGTTTGAATGGCAGGCTAAAGTTCATAATCTGGCTGGCGAGGATTACAGGAGTTCTGTTTTGGAGCCCATTAAAGCATGGATACAGGTTGTTTTTTGCTTTAAGTAGCTTTCCCTTTCTTGTAACTGTATAGTTTGTGAATATTAACCATGCCACCTTTACAGTAGTGCTGACTCTGTATATTTGATTAAAAATATGGGCGACTTTTCAAATAATTGGTTTTAACATTTTGTTAGTGTTGCACTTCTTTGATAAACATTTGCCATATTGCTTCAATTTCTTCTTGTTACTTTTCTAATCTTGTTCATACTTTATATAAAGCCCTAGTAAAACGGTTGTTTATTCCGATGCTCTGCCTACTTTTTTAATATTGCCTGTGGCATCTACTTTAGTTAAGTTTGTAAAATTATGTTATGGTAGGTGATTTCTTATACTTAACAGTTTGTTTCACAGGCTGTACCTCTTCAGTTCTTGAATGCACTTCTTGCTTATCTTGGTGAATCTGAGAGTTATGATAGTCCTCCAGCTGGACTTAAATCACCTCTAGCCTCACGCCCTTTGTGCTGTCCTGGAACATGCAATCCCTCAGAAGGACTTGTTAGATGGCGATTGCGGCTAGAGTATTTTGCTTATGAAACATTGCAAGACTTGAGGATAGCTAAGCTATTTGAGATTATTGTGGACTACCCTGAAAGGTAAATGTAAATATTTGTGATATCTATAAATCACTGGTCAAAATTATAAGTCTTGTATCAAAATTATCCTTTGAATCACTGCTTTAAGTCTTCGAACTGGGGAAGGGTTTGTATGTTGGGCATTGCATGTGTGAATCTTTATCTTGTGCTATTATTGAGGTTATTTATGTTTGTGGGGAGCATATCTCCATCGTTTTTCCAAGGCACGGCAGAAATTATTTGCTTTTTTTTTTCCCACCTGAATACTAGTTGTAGCAGGTTTGGCGAGTGAAAATCAAACTGGAACATGATGAATGAGTTTGTATATTCTTCAATCTTGATAGCAACTATTCCGTACAACAAAAATCAATTTTCTAGAGGAAATGTAATGGGATGCTTGGCAATTTTGTGGACCAAGGACAAACCCTTTTCCCATGCTCTAGTTATGCGAAGAAAAATTCGTAAATGCTCTAGTTATGAGAAGAAAAATTCATAAACCTAGGTGGTATAGGAGAATTGATAAAGAGAATAGAGATGATGATAGGGATCATCAAAATGAGATGATATAGGGTGATGTCCAACTTTCGCTTAACAGTGAATTTATGGAAGTGAATGATATTAATGGAAAAAGTTTGCATTTCCTAATTTATCAAAATTATCCTTTGAATCTTGCAGCTCTCCCGCAATTGAAGATTTAAAGCAGTGTCTTGAATATACTGGTCAACATTCTAAGTTGGTTGAGTCATTTATATCAGCACTAAAATATCGTTTGCTCACTGCGGGTGCCTCAACCAATGATATATTGCATCAATACGTTTCAACTATTAAAGCACTTCGGACAATCGACCCAACTGGTGTTTTTCTTGAAGCGGTCGGTGAACCAATAAGGGACTATCTAAGGGGAAGGAAGGATACCATAAAATGCATTGTGACCATGCTTACTGACGGAACTGGAGGAAATCCTAATGGATCTGGAAACGCTGGGGATAGTCTTCTTGAAGAATTAAATAGAGATGAAGAAAATCAAGAGAATATTGGTGTTGATGATGGTTTCAATATTGATGACAAGCAAGCGTGGATTAATGCTGTGTGGTAGGCGTTTTCTATCATGATTTTTTTTTAAGATATGTGATGACATTTGGATTTCTATGAGTTATCTGGTCAGTTTTGACATTCCCTGCATGAGTTTGGACCTTTCAGCTGGGAGCCTGACCCTGTGGAGGCTGACCCCTTGAAGGGTAGTCGGAATCGGAGGAAGGTGGACATACTTGGCATGATTGTTGGCATAATTGGTTCGAAGGACCAACTTGTCAATGAATATCGTGTTATGCTAGCAGACAAGCTTCTGAATAAGTCTGATTATGAAATTGATTCAGAAATACGCACGTTAGAACTCCTGAAAGTAGGTGTTTTGTATATAAACATTTCTGCTATTTGAATTTGTGCTCTTTTGGTGTTGTTTTGATCATATCTTCCCTGGACACCTGAAAGTATGTTTGTTGTGCTGTCGCTTTCCAGATACATTTTGGAGAGAGTAGCATGCAAAGATGTGAAATTATGCTTAATGATTTGATTGATTCAAAGAGAACAAATGCGAATATCAAAGCTACCATTGAGAAGCAATCTCTAGCTGGTTTGCATTGAATAGATTAACTTTCTATTGTTTTTTAAAATACCACCATTGTTCTTTAAAAGAACAGTAAAAACTTTTTGGCGAATGTATTCTTAGGTTCTGAGCTGGGGGAAGAAGGGGTATCTCTGGGTCTGCTTGATGCTACAATCATATCATCAAACTTCTGGCCTCCAATGCAGGTATGGAGTACATTTTTTCTTATAATGATATGAATAATATATTCAAAAGATAGTCATAAAATCACCATCGTGAAATTTTTCTTATAATGGAAAGGATAGGGGCTTTTTGTTTTTTTATCTTTGTTTTGTGTACAGCTGGATTTTGGTGGGGAATGGGGGAATAGAGATTTTTGTACATTTGATGGCAGCTTATATTATCTTGAAGCCCCTTATCACTCCTTAGCTTATACATGCAAGAACATTAAATTATTTGGTCATGCAACTGGTCGGCAGTTTTTTCATGCCAATCTTCTCCTTTTAACTTGATTTTTTTTCAACACTTAAAAATCCACAGCTTATACATGCAAGGACATTAAATTATTTGGTCATTCAAGTGGTTGACAGTTTTTTTCATGCCAATCTCCCCCTTTTTCCTTGACTTTCTTCAACACTTAAAAATCTATTCCATTTTGGCTCATGTAAGTGCATAGTCGTCCGTGATTTACTTGATATTTCCTGGTTGATATCCTCTCATAGCAATATCTTCTTTTATTTTCTTTGTTTTGCCCTTTCGTACATCAATGTAACTGACCTTGAGGAGAATTCCAGGATGAGGCACTTATTGTACCTGGACATATTGACCAGCTGCTTGCTGATTATGCAAAAAGGTTTAATGAAATAAAAACCCCTCGTAAGTTACTTTGGAAGAAAAATCTTGGCACAGTAAAGGTTGGGTTCATTTTATCACTCGATGTCTAATGGTCCTGATATCTCAATATGAATGCTACTTTATTTGCTTTCTGCTGCATTCAATCTTGGTAGAGAACTCTCTCTTAATTGTTCCCCAGTTTATTTTCTTGCATCATGCAAATAACATCGCTTTATATGGGAATGCTGTTGTAGTTGGAATTGCAGTTTGATGATAGAGCGATGCAGTTCACGGTGGCTCCCATACATGCTGCAATTATTATGCAATTTCAGGACCAAACTAGGTAACTTCAGGAGTTATCTGGATAAATCCTATACTCTTTAATGATGGTATAACAATTTTCATTTTCTAATTTCAGTTGGACCTCCAAGAATCTTGCTGCTGCTGTTGGGGTACCAGTGGATGTACTGAGTCGGAGGATAAACTTTTGGATAAGCAAGGTTTGTGTTAGAAGCTTGTATTATATTTNTGCATGTGTGAATCTTTATCTTGTGCTATTATTGAGGTTATTTATGTTTGTGGGGAGCATATCTCCATCGTTTTTCCAAGGCACGGCAGAAATTATTTGCTTTTTTTTTTCCCACCTGAATACTAGTTGTAGCAGGTTTGGCGAGTGAAAATCAAACTGGAACATGATGAATGAGTTTGTATATTCTTCAATCTTGATAGCAACTATTCCGTACAACAAAAATCAATTTTCTAGAGGAAATGTAATGGGATGCTTGGCAATTTTGTGGACCAAGGACAAACCCTTTTCCCATGCTCTAGTTATGCGAAGAAAAATTCGTAAATGCTCTAGTTATGAGAAGAAAAATTCATAAACCTAGGTGGTATAGGAGAATTGATAAAGAGAATAGAGATGATGATAGGGATCATCAAAATGAGATGATATAGGGTGATGTCCAACTTTCGCTTAACAGTGAATTTATGGAAGTGAATGATATTAATGGAAAAAGTTTGCATTCCCTAATTTATCAAAATTATCCTTTGAATCTTGCAGCTCTCCCGCAATTGAAGACTTAAAGCAGTGTCTTGAATATACTGGTCAACATTCTAAGTTGGTTGAGTCATTTATATCAGCACTAAAATATCGTTTGCTCACTGCGGGTGCCTCAACCAATGATATATTGCATCAATACGTTTCAACTATTAAAGCACTTCGGACAATCGACCCAACTGGTGTTTTTCTTGAAGCGGTCGGTGAACCAATAAGGGACTATCTAAGGGGAAGGAAGGATACCATAAAATGCATTGTGACCATGCTTACTGACGGAACTGGAGGAAATCCTAATGGATCTGGAAACGCTGGGGATAGTCTTCTTGAAGAATTAAATAGAGATGAAGAAAATCAAGAGAATATTGGTGTTGATGATGGTTTCAATATTGATGACAAGCAAGCGTGGATTAATGCTGTGTGGTACGCGTTTTCTATCATGATTTGTTTTTAAGATATGTGATGACATTTGGATTTCTGAGTTATCTGGTCAGTTTTGACATTCCCTGCATGAGTTTGGACCTTTCAGCTGGGAGCCTGACCCTGTGGAGGCTGACCCCTTGAAGGGTAGTCGGAATCGGAGGAAGGTGGACATACTTGGCATGATTGTTGGCATAATTGGTTCGAAGGACCAACTTGTCAATGAATATCGTGTTATGCTAGCAGACAAGCTTCTGAATAAGTCTGATTATGAAATTGATTCAGAAATACGCACGTTAGAACTCCTGAAAGTAGGTGTTTTGTATATAAACATTTCTGCTATTTGAATTTGTGCTCTTTTGGTGTTGTTTTGATCATATCTTCCCTGGACACCTGAAAGTATGTTTGTTGTGCTGTCGCTTTCCAGATACATTTTGGAGAGAGTAGCATGCAAAGATGTGAAATTATGCTTAATGATTTGATTGATTCAAAGAGAACAAATGCGAATATCAAAGCTACCATTGAGAAGCAATCTCTAGCTGGTTTGCATTGAATAGATTAACTTTCTATTGTTTTTTAAAATACCACCATTGTTCTTTAAAAGAACAGTAAAAACTTTTTGGCGAATGTATTCTTAGGTTCTGAGCTGGGGGAAGAAG
>MKYO02031624.1:0-112977 GCA_002013955.2 Citrus medica | reverse complement strand
ATCGCCACTTCATCCTAGAGAAGATCGAAAATAGCACAGTCCATATTGGCTACATTCCTACTCAACATCAAACTGCAGACATCCTTACTAAAGCTCTTCCAAGAACTAGATTTGAAGAATTGAGTTGCAAGCTAGGCATGTACAATTTGTACAACCCAGCTTGAGGGGGAGTGTAGAATCACTGTACATATTAGCATATAGATTTTATTTATTTATTATTTTATTACCTAATAAGGAGATTTAGTTGTTGACTAATTCTAATTTTAGTTAGTCTCCTAATATTAGTAGGATTCCTAATATTAGTTTACTAATATTAGGAAGGATTCCTAATTTGAAGGAATTTACTTCTGAGGCTACCTTAATATATATATATGTATCCTCATGTAGTTCATTGAAATAATAAGTAATGAGAATAACTCTTTTTCTCTGAAACTCACATATTTCATGATTTTAATTTTATCCACGGACAAACTGGACCAAAAATATTTGACTTGACTGAGAAAACTTTACTAGTGGAATGAAAGAATCAGTTTTAGTAATTAGGAAAAATTTTATTTGTTGCCAATGATTTCTGCATTAGTTCATTGGTACCAGTCTTCATCTTTTTATGTTAATCTATGAGATGTTTACGTAATTATCCTCTATCAGACAAGTTCAACTGTCTCTATCTTTATTTGCTATAACTGAATAGGAATGCTCAATGCCAAGCTTGAAATGTTTGGAGCTCAATTATTAATAAGAAAATTTCATGGATTATATGTAAAGCAATTAACTAATAATTCGGTCTGGCGTGCAGGGAATCATTAAAGAATCAGTGGGGACAGGCTCCAATGATCACCTTTATAATCTTGTGGAAGGCATGGTTGACAGTAGTAAAAATGGCGATAATACTGGCAGTTGTGAGGAGCTGTTGGGAGGTGATGAGGATGGAGAGAGATCTGTTGCCTCAGTTGAGGATCAAATACGTAATGAAATGACTGTATACGAGGTATGNGGCTCCAATGATCACCTTTATAATCTTGTGGAAGGCATGGTTGACAGTAGTAAAAATGGCGATAATACTGGCAGTTGTGAGGAGCTGTTGGGAGGTGATGAGGATGGAGAGAGATCTGTTGCCTCAGTTGAGGATCAAATACGTAATGAAATGACTGTATACGAGGTATGAAATTTGTGGTAATGTGATGCAATTGTTGTTTGTATTCTGTTATGGTGATAATAGATGGTTGTCTTCTCAATCAGCCCACTCTGTTTCTAGTAAGATATGTTGCAAACATTTTGACTCAGAAGAGTCTTCTGCAACAATAGCCCTTTAATATGTGGGTTTAAGGAGGCATGGCAGGGTATGGATCTTTTTAAAAATGGGTACATATGGATTGATTCGTATCAATATGGAACTATTACCATATACCCATTCTATATTTTCCCCTGGTTCATGATAGTTGGTACTCTGCAAATAATTTATGCAGCTTCACCATCTCCTGGCCAATGGAATTTACATCAGTCACCATCCCTTTTTTAGCAGTACACTAGTTGTGAGCCTATGGAGCACTTAAGATGTTCATGCTATCAAGCTAATTGACATTTGTTTTGTTGTAGAAATTTATCTTGGGAATGCTCACAAATTTTGGTAGCATGGCATTAGATCGAATTCACAACACTCTCAAGGTAAGAATGATTTTAACGTGCTCCAACCAAAATAGCTTGATTTTGTTGATAACTTACTAGATAAAATGCATTTGTGCAGATGTTTTGTGTAGCTGATCCTCCTTATGATAAATCACTCCAACAATTGCAAAGCTTTTTATCTGGACTAGTTTCTGAAGAGAAATTGGAGCTTAGAGATGGAATGTACTTTCTGAAAAAGTAATTAAATAAATGAGTGGTATCACATCCAAAGTCCAAAACTATGAGCAAAGAGAAATGGTGAGTCTCTCTTTAGCTGCTTTGGATGTTGTTTCAAAAATTTTCTCTTGTTTCCCTTTCTGTGCATGATATATCACAGCATTGGTGCTTATAGGGAATCTTTTGATTGCATGAAAGTCTTTGAGTGACCATTGGAGTTGCTGTTACTGGAAATATTGATTTTGGTGCATCTTAGATAGCTTTCTGAAGTGAAGAGTGTTCTATTGCAAAGATTGGAACGCTTCTTCCATCTGTGTGGGTCGTGTAAATTTGGGAGCATTTTTGGCCCAGCAGCTTAACCTCTACTTTGGCTTCAGGCTACCGTGTCTAGTCTTCTATCAGCATTGAACATCCTCCCGCTTGCGTGAGAAGAGTATTTCACTATCGCCATAATGCTCTGTACATTATACCGTCCCTTTCAATGACCGATATGCAAATATAAGCCTAAATTATTTAATCGCAAAAGGATGTTTATGTTTTGTCAGGCAGAATCTTGCATGGATAGATTGAGAAGGGGAAAGAAAAAAAAAATTGCATTATGTACATGTAACGAATTTTTATTCACAGCAGAGCTTGAGAATTTTCACTTCCCTGTTGTAACCGAAAAAACTATAAAACGCTTCTTCTTAGCTATGTACAATTCAACCATTTCCGCCTTCTCTTCTTGTCTGCTGTAGTGCATATTTAGTTTCAACGGCCAAAGAGGTTGTAATTTGGTCATGCGATTGCTTTATTGGAGTTTCCTCTAAAATTCCCTTCAAATTAAAAGTAGAGGAAACGACCAAACGACCTACTTTTAATTTGAAGGGAATTTTAGAGGAAACTCCAATAAAGCAATCGCATGACCAAACGACCTGCTTTCTTGAAATCTGGGGGTGGTATCCTCTGTGATAGAACTTAGATGCCATGTTAGAATTGTTGTTCGTTTTTGAGTTGGCCTGAAGAGACTTCACTTGACTGGCTCTTTGTGTACTGCATCACCAAGGATAATCTTAATCTGAAGATCAGTTTAAATTTAATCTTGACTTAAAAAATCACGGTAACCTTTGGACCCAACTTTTAATATGATCTATCCAATGAGGTGATCCACATTTTTTTTTTGCCCTTTTGGTTGAGAAGAAATAGAATGCGTTGGAATCACAATAGACTCTGAATGGTGGATGAGAAATAAAAATAAAAATAAATAATTTACTTCAAAATCAGGATGAACTAAATTAACATCATATATTTATTTTAACTAAGAATAAGAATAAATTACTAAAAAAAAGAATAGGAATAAATTGTTTCATATTATTAAAATATCCTTATTCAATCATTGGTATTACTATTATNAATAATAATAATAATAATAATAATAATAATAATAATAATAATAATAATAATAATAATAATAATAATAATAATAATAATAATAATAATTTTCATGAAACACTTGCCCAAACAAATAACGTTCATAAATATTTGAGAAATTTTCTGTTCTATTCGCATTTCGTAAGAGAGAAAAATGGGTAAAAGCTTATTTAGTCCTTATATTTTAATATTAGTGTCCATTTAGTCCCTGTATTTTTTAAAATGCCTCGAAATATCTCTGCTGTTAAAGTATTGATACCCCTGCCGTTACTTTTTATTTCTTTTGGTTTACTTTTATAATATTTTTTTGGACATTAATAAAAAGAAAATAATTAAATTACCAATTTAACCCTAAAAATTATATTAATTTTTTTGCAAGCACCATTTGCACACTTGGTAGTTTGCATACAATTTTTGACAATTAAAAATTAATATAAATTTTTTAGGGTTAAATTGGTAATTTAATTATTGTCTTTTTATTAATGTCCAAATAAAAAAATTATCATAAAAGAGTAATATTATAAAAGTAAGCCATAAGAAATAAAAAGTAACGGTATGGGTATCAATACTTTAACGGAAGGTATATTTTGAGGTGTTTTTAAAAATACAAGGACTAAATGGACACTAATTTTAAAATACAAGAACTAAATGGACACTAATCTTAAAATACAGGGACTAAATGAGTTTTTACCCTAGAAAAATTATAAATTGACTCCATTTAATCATGCTTAATTGAGGGAGAATTTGAATTCATAAAAACTCAAACCACTGCTCTCACATCTTGCAAGAAAACCACCTAATTTCAAAATCATCAAATGAATTTTTTTAGCTCCCCTTCCCAGAATTTATGGTGACCTATCTAGGGAAAAAAAAAAAAAGCAAAAAGAACTCCATAATAGAAATAAACTATACGAGTTCTAATATGGACTAAGTTTGCTAAGTGAGTTATAATTTACGTGAAACAAAATTAAATAGACTAACTGTTTCAAAAGTTATGCATCATCTTTCGTTATATAAGAAAAACAATTTTTTGCTATGGGCAAATTCAATCAAAACTAATGTTACGTAGAGAATGAATTTATACTATTAGTCATTAAGGCAATGTTTTGGGAGATAAAAATTAAGAGCTGTTTGTGATTTAAGTGTTGTACCTTTTAAGGTGTGGAAAAAAACTATAATTATGAAATAAAAGTTAATAGTATGTAGTAAATATAATTTTTTTAATAATAATTTTAAAAATATAATAGATTTTTCATCATATAAGTGAAAAATTATATAAAGATAGCTTCTACTATACAACAGTTAGTGTTTATCAAACACTTTAATGTTGTATCTTTTAAGATACAGTTGTCAACCTCAATCCCAAACGCCTTAAGTGTATGATTAGACTAATTTTTTAAATAAAATATTAATCTCATATTTGGCATGGTCACTTAAATTAGACTAATTAACTAAATTCAAATTTTAATCCTAAATTCATGGGATTAACAACCCTAATTTTCATGTTTGTTTAATTGGGATTAAATAATGAGAAAAAAATATATCCATTATGATATCTTCTATAATTTATTACACAATTTTTATTTGTTACTCAAAATTATTTATTTATTTATTGTTATTAATTAATTGATTGGTTTTTTCATTCATGAGTTACTTAAAATTTATTAATTTATAATAAATATTTTAATTTTCTTAGTAAATGTAAGTATACGAACAGTTGATATTTAAACTAAAAAATACGTAGCCTAAAGGTTATTCATTTTAATATATTATGCATGCTTTAGGTTGCTGGTTGGATTCGCGCTTTTCTTATAAATTAAATTAAAATTAGTTATCGCTTAATGAAGCTTGTTTTTTGTTCGAATCAGTTTCTTGTATTTTGGATGTAAGGTATAAATAGTTCTTGAAGAAAAGTAGCTGCTATTTTTGTTTTAACAAGATATCCAATTAAAAAGAAAAAAAAAATTTATAACAATTTTTTCACAAATTTGCTCAATGTGGAAGTTCTAAAAATTGACAATATTCTTGAGATAAGCCTGAATGATAACCTTCCATAGAGATTGAGATGAGCCTGAAACTATTGGTTTTTCTTTTCTCATTATTGAGTGGGGATAGATATTTTTTCTCAAATGAAAGACAATAAAATTGATTTAGGTAAATTCTAATAAATTTTGGAATAGACTTTCTCAATATATATATATATATATAGTCATTTTCTAGTGCAGACATCTTTATTTATTTATTTTTTATGCAGACACACTTTAAAACAACAGAATTTAAAAGAGTTAATTTTTAATTCTCTTAAACCGCATGATTTTATAATTTATTTAATAATTAATTCTTTTAAATCATGTAGTTTAAAAGTATATTCACATTAAAAAAAATATGAGCATCCACACTTAAAAATAATTATATATATATATATTGAAAATCCCCATTTTTTTTTTGTATAAGTTCACCACAGCTTCAGCTCTTGCAACTGATATCTGGGGATCTTCCATTTTGTTCATGAGAATATTAAGATTCCTTGAGTGCCAAACTACCCAGCATAAAGCAAATATCAGTTCCATATCACTTGAAAATCCTCATTTAATATTAGTTATCGCTGTAAGAAAAAAATAAAAAAATAAAAAAAAATCCCGGCATAGCCGTTGTCGTTAGAGAAGAATACAGTCTAGAAAAGGTATAAAATTAGAAAAGAGAAATATGACCGTTACAAAACCCCCGAATTTAAATCTAAACGCTATACAGAAAGAAAACACCACTACTGAAGTCACAAAGAAACCAAAATCTCCATCCTTCTTGGTCTCACACTCACCCACCATCAAAAAATTCGAACATCAAACATGAGAGAAGATGAACAACAACAGCTTCAAACCGCAGAAGAGCTGATGCAACAGCTCAGATCTAAAGCCACTGAGCTACTCTTGAGAGAAGAATGGAAAGAATCCGTACAAGTCTACACTCAGTTCATCGATCTTTGCCAAAGCCAAATCACAGAAACGAAGCAGGAAGCAAGCCAACTATCCAAGCTCAAAAAATCCCTCTGCTTAGCCCTGTCAAACAGAGCCGAGGCACGATCAAGGCTTCGAGATTTCGATGATGCATTGCGTGACTGTGAACATGCACTGAAAATAGAGAGTTCCCATTTCAAGGCTCTTCTTTGCAAAGGTAAAATTCTGCTTAGTTTGAATAGATATTCAATGGCTTTGGATTGCTTCAAGGAAACTTTAGTTGATGCTCAGGCTAATGGAAGTCTTGAAACTGTTAATGGGTTTTTGGAGAAAAGCAAGAAACTTGAGTACCAATCAAGAACAGGTGCTTTGGATCTTTCGGATTGGATCCTTAATGGGCTACGTGGCAAGTGTCCAGAATTGGCTGAGTACATTGGTGCTGTGCAGATTAGTAAGTCTGAGATCAGTGGACGAGGCTTATTTGCAACAAAGAATGTTGAGGCTGGGACTTTATTTCTAGTCACAAAAGCAATTGCTACAGAGAGAGGTATATTGTCAGGTGAAAATTCAAATGAGAATGAGCAATTGGTTATGTGGAAGAATTTCGTTGATAAAGTTATGGAATCGATTTCAAAATGTCAAAGGACTCGCCACTTGATTAGTATATTATCTAGTGGTGACAATGAGGATGAGGTTGAGGTTCCTGATGTAAGTGCTTTCAGGCCCGAGGCAGAAGAGCGTAGGAGCTCCAATGAGAAGCTTGATATGGGTAAGATTTTGAGTATCTTGGACGTGAATTCCCTTGTTGAGGATGCAATTTCAGCAAAAGTTTTGGGGAAGAATAAAGGTCTTTATGGTGTTGGGCTATGGGCACTTGCTTCATTCATCAACCATTCTTGTAGTCCTAATGCAAGGCGTGTTCATGTAGGAGATTATATCATAGTTCATGCTTCAAGGGATGTGAAGGCTGGTGAGGAGATCACATTTGCCTACTTTGACATGCTTTTGCCATTGAAGAAGCGCAAGGAAATGTCAAAATCGTGGGGGTTTCATTGCAAGTGCAAGAGGTGCAAGTTTGAGGAAGGAATGAGTTCAAAGCAAGAGTTGAGTGAGATAGAGATAGGACTTGAAAGAGGCATAGATGCAGGCAATGCAGTTTTTAGGTTAGAGGAAAACATGAAAAGATGGATTGTGAGGGGAAAAGAGAAGGGCTATTTGAGGGCATCGATTTGGAGTGCATATGCGGAGACTTATGGTTCAGAAAGGCTGATGAAGAAGTGGGGAAAGCGAATTCCAGCGGCAGAAGCTGTGGTGGATAGTGTTGTGGATGCTGTGGGGAGCGATGAGAGAATGCTCAAGGTTTTGATAGAAGGATTGAAGGGAAGTAGTTGTGGGATGCCGGAGATGGAGAGGTCAATTAAGTTAGGAAAAGGTCTCTATGGAAAATTGGTCAAAAAACAAGCTTTGAAATCTCTACTTGAGATCTAATTCATTAAGCTGTACGTTTTTAGTTCGGACTTCCAATGTGTGGGTTGAGAAACGATAAAACAAATGGTGAAACAAACTCACCTTTTGAATATTCGCATTATCTTATTCTTTTTGTCACTTTGTAAATGGAAACCATCTGTTTCTTACAAAACCTATTATTACTAGTCACTTGTCTCAGTCCTCAATGATTTCTCTCCTCATTAGGGTTTCCACTCATGATTTCTATCATTTTTGAGGTTCCGCTCATGATTCCACTCATGATTTCTATCATTTTTGATGATTATTTGACAAGTGCCATCTTACATCATAAGCTGATTTCTGAAACACTTTTAAATATTTACCCTCCAGAGATAGCAATTTATCCACGACACCAATTGCTTTTCAAACTGTAAGCAGACTCGACGATCACAATTTTATTTTCTTTCATAGTATCAAGACAACCGCTGAAAATTCAAGGTTTATAAAGGAGATATGATAAACATAATTACAATTCGCAAGTTCTCTACAAGCTGACTACAATGAACCCAAAAATCTCCCAGATCTCAAATGTCGGACATTCTCACCAGCTTATTATAAAGGATTCGGTCATCTCGTCCAGTGTTGCTCTCTAGGAGTGCACTCTGCACAAGTTCCTAATTCAATGACAGGGATGTAAGCTTTTAAGAGTAATTTAATTGAAAAAAAAAAAGAGGAAAATGCTTCAATATCAATTCTCACCTTGACATCCCGGTGGGAGAGAAATTTCCCCAAGTTGTGTATGATCAGCCTCAAATCTTCAACCTGAAAAGGCAACAGAAACTTCTAACAACTCTTTTGAACAAGGTTTTGCAGGACAATATGAACAGAAGATTTCACTCACCCTAATGTAGCCAACTTGATTTCGATCAAAGAATCTGAAAGCCTGCATCGGATGGTAAATGTTATCACGTTAACAAAAATTGATGCATCTTGGATGTTTCATCATAAATAAAGACACATGGAGAGGATTTTTGAAAGTTTTTGGGAACATACCTGAAATAATTCCTTATCAAAAACCTCCTTCTTCCCTGTCTCTACATTTCTCTCTCCTTTTTTGCCCATATCTACATCAGAGTGTTTTACCTCCGCAGCTTCCATAATAGTTTTCTCCTTATTTGATTCATTTGCTTTGTCCTTTTCATTCCCCGACTCCATTCCAGACTGCGCATTTGCATCAGTTTTACCCTCTTCCTCGTCATTCTGTCATAAAATAGTTTCCCAAAGGCACATAAAAAGTGTTCAAGGATTTCAAAAGTATTGGGCCTATTGGCAATGTACTGGCAAATAAGTATTGACCAACCAAATGGTAATTGATCAAAGTTGCATTTAATTTAAATAACTTCTGCCAAGGTGACAAGATCTTAAAAGGAAATATGGTATAACTAGAAAATCAGCTAATAAATTAGCATTAATTAACAGAGGAGGGATGAAGAGTGAGAGGTCCTACCCCATTAGAAGAGTTTGGTTGAGAACTTGCATCCCCCATTTCTTCATCCTCCTCGGGATATTCCTCAGGATCTTCTTCATCATCTGTTTCCTCATTTGGCTTTGACTTGAGCTTTTCCTCCTCTACCTTTGCCTCATTGACATGGTCAACCAAAGTGTCTTCCTTAACCACAGTTGTTTTATCGTCTGGTTGTGCTGAATTCGTTGTTTCAGGCGTAGTAGACTTACTTGTTGCAGGAAGCTCATCAATCTTCGAACGCTTTGGCAATTTTTTGTCATTTTCCTTCTCTTGGACTTCACTCCGCTGCCTCTTACGTTCATTCCGTTCAGACAGAAATTTTATGCGAAGTCTCTATGCAGAACAAGCACATTAATGAAAATGCATATCAGAAGGAATTCAAATAATATACAACTTGAGGGACCGCGTCAAAACCAACCTGGAGAAATTCTAAAACACGACATCCCATTTGATATTGAAGCATTTCATACAGCATTTCCCCAAATAATGAAAGCTGAAAGGGCAATAGGTACATGGTTGGCATTAGAAAACAAGCTTCAAGCACTGGTAGGAACCAGAGTATTATACTGGAGACCTAAATGAGAGTTGCAGGAATATAGCAAGCATGAAGTTGAAAAGAGTACCTCAAAAGATGATTCTTCAATATCCTTGTCAGTATAGTCCAAAAGTGAATCCAACGAGAGTGACAACGAACGCAGCTATAGGAGTACAATTGCACAATTAGACAAGGAATACCAGAAGATATATAAGATGAAATTAACATGTGAATTTTTTAACTTTCAATGTACGGTGGATGGTTTTTTGGCTACAGTCCACCTACTTTAGAATCCTTGTTCGATTTCATTCGTAGAATCAATCCAGGATGCCGAGGAGGTTCTTCGGGCTTTCTCTTTTCTTTCCCTTCCTTATTTGAATGACTTCTAGATTCACCTTTTCCATCTTTTTCATTCTTTGGCTTTTCATCCTTTGACTTTTCCCCATCTTTAGAATTTCCCCTTATGCCAATAGAAGTATCCTTCAGAGAAACTTTTTCCTTGGCATTTTTAGACTCTACATCTGCTCCCACCCCTGCTTTCTTACCATCTTTTTCAACCTTGATTTCAGTTTTACCTGAATTAGCCACAACATCTAGCTTCAGCGCTCCTGGGGTTTTAGATTTCATTTCAGGGCTTGTTTTCTTTTCTGTGTCAGCCAATTGTGTCCCTACATCTTCAGTTTTATTCTCTGGCTGAATTAAGCTTTTCTGATCCCCATTGCCATCTATCTTTGTGTCAACAACTGCATCGTTAGTCCTTCCAGCAACCTTTCTTTTCAGTACCCTCTTAATTATTTTCTTTTTTATCGTTGTTCTCACACCGGTATCTTGCACAGCTGCAGTGCCGCTGGGAACTGAATCATCCTTTGGTTTATCATCAGCTTGGTCCTTTTCCTCAGCTGTCACCTCAGGCTGAATGCCTTTGTTGTCATTTTGAAAGGTGTTCTCCTCAGAAGCTTTTTTGGCAACCTTCTTCCTAGTGAAAGTCTTAACTCCAGCAAGTTCAATTGAAGGTTCTTCCTGATGACCTGAGACCTCTGAGTTTGCGTTCTTCTTCTCTACAGCATCCTTCTCATCCAGCTTGTCATTCTGGTTGCTGACAGTGTTCTCACCACCGGCTGCCTTGTCAACAACCTTCTGCTTCACGATCCTCCTAATAATCTTTCTCTTGCCAGGCTTTGCATTGCCAGCTGTCTGAGCAGCAGTAGTTTCTACCAGATCTTTTTCCTCAACATTTTTTTCTTCCCTGCCTGATTCACTACCATCTATTTTTTCAACTTTCTTGTCACTTCCATTACCCTTCTGGCTGGTTGCCTTCCCTTTCAAATCAGTAAAACTCTTCTCCTTTTCATTAATCTTGACTGCCTCTCCAGAGTATGGAGACGCTTTCTTTTTCTCAGATTTGACTCTTTCAACATCTTTTGAGGTGTCCATTTCCTTATCTAAATTTTTTAATCAATGAAGATAATACGCAAAGAGTTAGCATCTGAAATTGATCATTTATGCCAAGGACAGTAAAAATATGCAAAACAGTGTATGAAGGATTCTCTTTACTCCACATACCTTTCTGTCCATCCTTCTTCTCTCTAGATCTCTGCAAGATTTATATAAATTACATTAGCGACACACACAATAAATCCATCATCCTTTCTTGTTTTTCCCAAAGGGTTTAAGTAACAAAAAAAGGTTATCAACAATAACCCAACTCCAGGTACTTACAAGGTTCCGACCTTGCTACGATTGATTAGATTTAAATATTCCGAGTTCTAATACATTTATTATCTTTATTCATAAGGTAGACACCATGTTGTTAGAACACAGTGTGAATCAATGTTTTCTGGTCTAATTCACTAAGTCCAGTTTAGGATTATGTGCCTACTATTGTCTTGAGGATAATATCAAATTACAATATCTTAGAATGCCCATTAGATGTGCTAATATATCTAAATTAGGTTATCTGCTACAAGATATGGTAGAACAATCTATGAACTTGGTTTTACAAAGATGATGAGAACAAAAACTTCCAACCATTTAGGTTGTGGAAAGACAGTTCCTTGGCAGCAGCCCCAGAAAGAACAAAAGCTCCAGGCTGAATAAGTAAGAGTAAATGCAAAACATAATCATTAAGAAACTTATCTTGTGAGAATCATGGAATCTTCTCTTTGTTTTTACCAATAAAAAAACATAAGGTTCACACAAAAGGTTCGTATAAATGAGACAGAATAAGTAGACCACATGTAATTTATTCCAAACTCTAATTCTCACTGCACTCTCGCGGAACATGCATGCAACATATATTTGTTTGTATATGTGGGTTGTTTCTATAATCAGCTGTCTTTAGACCATCAAAATTAGCAAATGAGAAAACCAGCAGAGAATCAAAGTTTAAAAAGGCTAAGAAGACTAACCTCCATTTTCATTGAAAGTTGACGTTCTATCTCTGCAACAGCCTTCTTGTGAGCAAGCCACTGGGTTCGCCATGCATCCAATGATGGAAGACATTCAGATAAATCCGGAACAAAATATACAGTAACCTCTTTATGGCTAAATAGACCGTCCTTGCCGACTCTATCATAATGTATCTGCAATTTCCAAGTAAAGAACAATAGATCTTAGCTTAGTATCATAAAGAGACAAGTGTAAATATCAATATGATATCAGAAATCACTGAAACAGCAGCCAGTGAGCAATTTTTCAATATTATTGCTCCGTAGTAAAAATTCTAAACTTGTTTAGGCAAATAATCACCAACGAGCAAAATGCTACCTCAATAAACCGATTCCAATTGTGACAATCCTGCAAATCAAGTTGAGTTACATCCTTTGCATATCTACAAAGCAACAACACTGTCCACTTGAGAAAAAGAATCACATTCCAAAGAACCAATTCATTCAAGAAAAAAGCATGCAGAACAAACCTAATGGCTGTTTGGACCAGAGAGGAACTATCAACTGAAGGGTCACTACCATCAACAGAATTCCATGGTCCACCAATGGCCATGAAAGAATGGTCCTTTTTAAGAACAGCAAATCTAAGGATATTGCAAATATGGGGCACACGATCATCAAAGCTTTTTTCTGATGACAGCTCCTCTAGCGCATTTCTGCTAAGTCCACTCATCAAAATTAGCTGAAATGGAAAACAGAAACACACATTACTACAAAAAACAAATGGAATAGTTAATTACATTATACCAAAGCAACCAAACTGTTTGAAAATCTCCAATGCATCCATCATACAACAACTGTTTATAACCAAAAACCATCGACATGTTTAAGGATTCCCCCCCCCCCCCCCCCCTCCTTACGTCAGAAACAAAACAATTATACTAGATCTAGGAAATATACATGGAGGTGGAACAAGAAGTCCACAAAGAAAAAATCAGTAATCCCCAAGCCCAAAAGCTACAAATCCTATAAGATCATAAATTCTAACTAATGATATTACACCATAGCTTCCTCCCAATTAATCAAAATAAAGAACAAACTCAAGAAAAACACATCTTCGGAGGGGGAAAAAATGTACAATATTGAGCATTGTGACAAAATGGAACTCGGTCATAGCGAAACAGGAAGACATATAAAGCTTATAGCAATTGCTTGATGCAGGATATTTCCCACACATACCAAATAAAATAATAAATCGATGTTCTTTAGATGCACTAAGATAAAAGCAAAATTACTTCTGTTAAAGTTATCGCATCTTTTCCAACCCCCAAAAATCCATCTCTGCAAACTTAATAATTGAAAACTCCTAAAGATCAAATAATCTAGATTGCAAATACAGAAAGTCCAAAAGATAAAGAATAATGCAATGACCAGAACAGTTTACATCTTCAACAAGGGGGGAAAATATAGAAATATACCTAGTTAAACAAAATACAGTTTAATAAGAAAGGATAAATTATGTTAACCAGCAATGCGAGAATACAAACCAATCAAGTGCAATTACAACAGAATGATTAACAGATAACACACCTTCGCATTCCATACTGTACTTCCTTGTTCTGATTCTGCTGGTTCCCTGGTCAAAAGCTTGGTGGAAGTAACCTTCGGGTCAACCTCACTCTCTTCTTCAACAAAATCATGCTCAAAACTGCTCCATTCAACATGTTTAACAAATTACACAATTACGCCTTAATTAGTGGTTCTCTTCTTTATTCTTTCTTAAGAATAAAAGTTAAAGACAGTTTTTATTAAGTTGGTTACAGGAAAGTTTTAGAAAAGCCAAAAGACCGATTAGAATCCCACAATAAATAAATTGAAACAATCTTAAACAGCAATCAGACCAAACTATAAGATGAACAATTTATAGAGTGTTCTGCAATTACTATTAGAAATATTCACAAATATGGGGGCAAGCAAAGAACAGTTTGAGTCCCATGACAGCTAAGTCCGAAATACCAAAGCTCTGAATTTAGAAAAATTCATTCAACGATGGTTTAAAGCAAAAGACATTTAGAAAAAAGTAAAAAACAATGAAGTCCAAAAATGATTAAAACCAGAAGCACCATCTAAGATATTAAAATCATTTCATGTCAACAATCTATCAAGAAACCAGACCCAACCATTAAGTGAGGAATTCAAAGATGGTTTCGTTATCACAATTAAAACAGATAAGTTGGCGAAGAAACTCCTTTAACTAGGTGTAAAAAACAAACCAAAAGTGACCATAATAAAAATTATATCCTAGTTGAATGAACATGGAAATCTATGACAACTGTTTAAATATAATACAGTGTCCAAATAAAAGATTACCTAACAGGAGTGTGAATAGAAAGTTTGAGCACGTCCTTTGGCCAGTTCACAACCACCTAAAAACAAATGGAATGACATAGTAAATAAATAATGCACCACCCAAGCTTGATACACAAAACAATAATAGATTATAAAGTCACACAGACACACCTTGGAAACGTCTGGAGATACAAAGAGTCTAGGATATCGCTTATCTAGTGATAGATAATCCCTCTCTACCTCTACCAAACTAGATGAGTTAACCTGCAGGTGCAAAGTATTATATAGGATTCATCCACATAAACATTCAGGTTGCAAACAACTATAGCAATAAAACATAGTCATACCCCCCCCCCCCTCCCCCCCAAAAAAAAGGAACTTGAAAATCACAAATTTTATTCGGTCATTTTTCTTTCCTTAAATGGAACATTCCTCAGTGATAAGAGCTACAACAGCTCCAACTAATAACTTACCATCTCAGCTTAAGAACATAATACCACACAAAATTTCTACATTGGAGGAAAAAGCTGGAAGCATTAAAACTGTAGCAACTGCCTTCATAAGATGAACATAATCAACAGAGTTCCAATTCAAGTAATAAAGAACAAGAATGAACACGAAGATGAAGGAAAAACGAAGTCCAAGGAAGATGAAAATAGGGCCTAAAAAGGGAAGAAGAAACAGCAGTATAAAAGAGGAAGCTATAAAAGTATATCAAGACAGTTTCAAAAAAAAAAAGAATCTACTTGTATTACAAGTGAAAATGACGAATTGAAGAATGTACTATGACGTGATAGCAAGGAAATGCCAAAAACTTGATAATGAGACCTGAAGCAGAAAGATCATCAAGCAGCAATATATACAAGGGAAACCCCGGCTTAAGCAAAGCAAAAAGAATTTTTCAAGGCTGAGGAAGTTAAATTACTTAGAATTCAAGATAAACAATAAAACCCTTGGCCACAATCCAAAGGTAGCTGTTTTAGAAGGAAAATGCCAAGTAGAGGAACAACAAGAGCAAAAGAGATGGACTGTAAATCCCTCTAGGAGAAGAGAAGATCCTTGAAGAGGAGAAAGCTCTTATTATCATCGCATGACGAAGCTCTTGTGTTGTTTTTTTACCTTGCAGACATATTCCCTCCTTTTTTCTCTAACGGGTGAATGACGCCTTCAGCATAACAGAACACCAAGTTAGTTGTGAGGCTGAAAGATGCACAGGGAGCTACATATTCATAACTACAGCAGGACGTAAAATAAAACATCAAGATACACCTATGTAAAGCTTCATGACGCGGTGAATCTCGTCGAAAGGATCTTCCCTCCTTTGTCAATGAGGGACCACGCGGGTCTTTGGAGACTCTTGGCGGAGTTCGCTCACGCTTAATTTCAATCCCACGTTTGCGCTCTCGTTCTCTTTCCTTCTCCCGCCGTTCTAACATTCGTTCCCTTTCTCGCTCTCGTTCTCTTTGTCGCTGCCTTTCTCTTTCTCTTTCTCTTTCTCTTTCTCGTTCTCGTTCCCGCTCCTTCTCCCTCTCTCTTTCTTTCTCTCTCTCACGCAAATGCTCACGACGACGCTCCTCCTCCCTTAGCTCAAACTCCCGAAGATAACTTGCTCTATCATCCTTGCACTCATCAATACTTGGATGATTACTACGTGAAAACATACTACCAGGATAATCTGACTCGATAGAAGTTGCATGAAGTCCTTTTCCTGTTGTATAGTTCCTACCAGGAGGCAAACTCACTCCATAACCAGGGTTTGATGAACTCTGTGGATACATGAGATCATCCACATTTCTTCGCGGAGCAGCCCCCAATATTGATGGAGCATGATGTCCACTATACGTAGAAGAACTAAACATGGACATGTTGCGAGGATCTGCTTCCATACGTCCTCCATAAGACATAAGATCTTGTGTGGAATGACGACTAGGAGGACCTCTTGTTGCAAGATAATCAGCCTGTCTGCCAGAAATGTGGTACCACTCAGTGTAGCAAGAAATATATTACCATCTAGCACAAGTGTCAACAAACCTATCACCTTATGATATAGGCCTATCGAATCATTAAGAGGGAAAGGGTGACATTAAACATCCATTTACAACAGAAGGTTATTAACTGCAACTGCAAGTGATGACCAGTAGCTGAGATCAGAAATCAAGCTAAATTAAATTGGTTACATAATGAATAATTATTTACCTGGTACCCCCATCAAGAGAAGAGGATTGCAAAGACTGTGCTTTCAACAATTGCTCTTGTCGAAGCAGTGATGTCTGGTCAAGGCGGTCATAAATCTCAGGCTGATACAAAAGATGATAGAAAAAACTTTAGATTACCATGGAAGTTGTCAGAAAAGGTCAGGCTTCATTGTATTTTATTTGCAAACCAAAAAAAAGAAAGAAAGAAAGAAGAAGAGGCTTCATTTGAAAGAGATTGAAAAAAAAAATGTTACACCTGATTTTGATGACCATAACTGACGGCATCAGCAAAGCGTCCAGTTGATTCACTTTGCAAATCCCTTCCCAAGTAAGTGCTTTGTCGTTCACCATAAGGTCTTCTGTCCATTGTAGAATAGTCAGGAATCTTCTCTGCATATATTTGATCACCTTTATGACCATACCCAAGGCTTGATGTTGAAACATAGTCACCAGATGCAAATTTAGGTGAATCAGATATAGCTGATGCGTAGCCACCACGACCTTCCAAAGCTGATGATCCAGCCCCCTTGATATTTATTGCTGGAACCTGTAAAATAGAAGACTAAACATAAGACGGACAATGAAATTTGTATTGCACCAGACTTAGTAAGTTTATCCAACAATAATGTACTTAAAAATTTTTAATAAAAGATGTCAACCATATAATTGTAGTACATTGTGTGAGGATTAAAAGGCAATAAAACCAAGAAAGACACAAGGTACGGTCACAGACAGTAGTACCACAAAACTGGTTTTAGAAGCAAATGGTTGGACCAGGCAACCACTCCTATACAAAGCACTTAGTTTATGAATCACAGATCTACTTAGCTTTTGAATCACAGATCTCAAACTTCAGACTGTCTGAGAAATTTAAAGCAACATAGAATTGATCATTCTTTAATTATTCTTAACCATGAATTAAATAAAGGCAACACATGGGCAAAACTTAACGTAACCTTTTACTTATAAATATCTATCTTCTTAAATATTAACCTCTGATATACTATCCGATACGTGTAGCCTACAACCACACCAAAAAATAAAGGCAACACATGGGAAATATTTTATGTAACCTTCAATAAATATGCATCTTTCTTACTTTGTTTGATCATTTCTCTCATTTTCTTCAATCACTCATATATCTCACATAATCATCTCTTTTTCAACATAAATCAAAATTTCAAATTAAGAATCCAGTCATATAAAAGAAAATACCGTAGATTCCTAAACTTTTCACTTCCAATGTACATAAAGTGATAAAGATGTATTTCTAAACAAGTTCTTGAATTTTTCTTAATGAATAACCAAAGCCTTTCCAGATATTCTAATAAGGCTCCACGGAGGAAAAATCTTAGAAATGTAAATAATTAAATTAAAATCACTAACTTGCTGTGCCCCGGTTAGAGCAGTAGAGCCATAGACAGAGGAATACTGTCCTCCGTAATGAGATGCAGCTGATGTATGGCTTCTATACCCACCAACCTCTACTTCCTGAGAAGCTCCCAGCATTGACGAATGCCGAGAAGACAAAGAAATGTGAGAGCTAGTCTCTGGTAATCCAACAGAACTCCCAGAATAGCCAGGTCCCAGCTGCAATATACCAAAAAAGAACAAAGGCCAAACTAGAAATTTAATTAATAGACACAAAAACAGATTTTAAAGGGCAAGTGGTGCTAAAAGCTCAGTAGACACTCATCGGACTTCAACAAACATGTGGTGCTTAAAGCTTAATAGACTCTGACAGATTTCAACAGGCGCATGGTGCTAAAAGCTCGCAAAACTATACATACATAGAAGAATTGAAAAACATACAATTAACAATAACAGTCAGCTGAAAAATAAAATTGAAATAATTACACTGATTAATACATAAATAACGAAACAAACTTACATTTTGTCCATAAGCAGATTGGCTACCATACGGCT
This sequence comes from Citrus medica, assembly GCA_002013955.2. Taxonomy (NCBI): domain Eukaryota; kingdom Viridiplantae; phylum Streptophyta; class Magnoliopsida; order Sapindales; family Rutaceae; genus Citrus; species Citrus medica. The sequence continues at coordinate 94,408 of MKYO02031624.1, read as the reverse complement.
GCTGACCATAGGCATTACTCCCTCTAGAGGAATACATTACTCAATTAACACATAAAATTTAACAGCAAAACCTGCATTAAAGCAACACGTGACTATCAAATAAACAAAATTTGGCCGGAAATTCATAAGTTTTTTATATTTTAAATTGAAATTAAATCGAAAAATGGTTTCTTAACTCAAAGAAATTAAAAGATAACGCTAAATGATGATTGAACTTACGGTGATCAATTTGACCGCGAGAGTTTTCTGTTCCAACGACCCAAACCCTAAGCATAGAACGATATTATAAAATACAACAATAACCACTGCCCTCGCGTTTGCGGAAACCACTCCCCTCGTGTTTGCGGAATTAAACGTGGTATTGGGCCTTCAGAATGATTCGGGGCCGTTTAAATTTTTCAGTTGCCCCACGTACTTCTACCGTCTCTTTTTTAACTTTTTCTAATTAAACTATTGTCACCCCCTAAGCACCTTTTAAAAACCCTTATCTTTTTCTACCCAATTAAAATTGTTTAAAAATTAAAAAGTTCTTATGTCACCCATTTTAATTCATAAAAATAATCGTGATTTCTTATTGAATGAATTCTTAAAATATTTGCACCCATTTTCTCTCTTTCTCTCTCTTCATAAGTTCATACCTCTTTTTCTCTCTTTTATTCTTTTTATTGTGAGTTTTCTTCCCAACAATTCCCCGATGATGATAATTTTAAAATTTATAACTATTACAATCATAATTCTAAAAATAAAAATTAGGATTTGGTAAGAAATAGGATTGGCAAACTCAGGCCCTGGGCCCGGCTAAGTTTGGCCTTGCATAGGATCGGCCTGATCAATAAAACAGCTGCCTGAACCTGAGTTGGTGTCCCTTTTTTTCACATCTAGGCCAAGTCAAGCCTAGCACCTCTTAGGCACATATTTTTTATCTGGCTTCCCCTGCATAGATAAGATGCTGCCATGCTAGTTTTAGATATTTTTTTGCCATAAATGGTAAATCATTTGCATATTCTTTATTTGAAAAAGGATTCATGCTAGAGAAAGCCAAAAGCAAGAAAAAAAATTCATAAAACTATGAGCCACAAAACATCAAGTAAGGGCCTATCAAATGGTGGTCAAAGTAATAAAGAGTCAAGGCCTTTGCTTTTTGCAATCAGATGTTGGTTTTATCGGATTTATAAGATGTTTTTTGCAATCAATGCTGGCTTGGAGTGTTTGCTTTTTGCATCCGACAACTTGTGTGTGCTTGGAGTGTTGGAGTAGTGGCTGCTAGCTTGGAGTGTTGAAGAGTTGGAGGCACATCAATGGACAACACTGCTTATTTTTACTTAACAACGATGGGATAGAAAATTAGGGTTTTAATTTCGATTTTGGGTGTATTGTATTTATATATATTTTTAACTTATTAATAAACTAGGCACATATCCAGGTTGTTTTTGGTGCCAAGATATCTTAGTATTGAATTTCAATACCTAGAACCATCTTTTTTGTTCGAATTGATTGGGTTCGGATAGGGCAGGTTTTATTGCCACCCCTAGTAAGAAATTAAGAACGATGGAATTACTCGTGATTTCCCCTTTTTTTTTAACACTTACCATAAGAGCAAAATCAAAGACTCTAAAATTGAACATGTTTTGTTGTCATTCTATTATATATACTTATTTATAGTTTAGACAGGCTATTTTCATATAAAGTTTTATAGATATAAACTCTTTTTTTTTACATTAAATAACTTTAAAGTTTGTTACAAACTTGTAGACCTTTCAATTGTCAAAGAAGATACTTTAGAATGCTATTATGCAGGGTTCAATAATAATCAAGGTTGTCCTTTATGTAATTTTATTTAATCGTAAACAGTTTCAACATGAGATTAGAGTTGTGCCAATAGTTCCACTCTCTTTTTTTTTGTGTTTTTTAATCCAAAATTGAAGAAGTGTAATTAAAAGTTCTAGTGGGTGAGTCAACAATAGCAATGTTTTGTCATAACTGCATACTAAGACTCAATATAGAAGAGTTGTGATATTTAACCCCTCACATTATTTCACTAGTCTATTTTTTAATTAATATTATTTATTTCAAAATTGCCCTTATTGAAAAAAAAATATTTTGGTTGTATCTCATGCACTCAATAGATCATCTCTCAAATCTCTCCTTTTTTTTTCAAAATTGATTTATAATTTAAATTGAATATTAACTTCTAATCAAATCCCAAATTGAAGCTAAGTAGAATCTTAAATTATCACACAAAATCAAAACCAATATTATCAATAATAACAAAACTCACAACTTATTCATGAACTTTAACAAAAATACAAAATTGAAACTTATCATATGTTGGTGAAGATAATTGTTGATGGTGAAGAAGATAGCGGTTGTGATAATGGTGGCAAAGTTCTTGTTGATGAAGTGCTAGAGAAGGGGAGGAGAATATAATAAAATAAAATAATAAATAATAGTTTTTTAATAAGGGCAATTTTGAAAAATAATAAGATAAATTAACAAGTGTGGCTGGTGATATAATAAGAGAGAAACATATATAATTTTATTTTTTTGACATGAAACTTATTTTGTACCTTGGATGTGGGATATTTTTCAAGAGTTAATATTTGATCCAAATTATGAATCAATTTAAAAAAATAAATGACATGGATTCAAATTTAAGTCCTAAAAAATAAATGAATCATATGAATAGAAACTGAAAAAAAAAGTATTAAAAACAAGAAATATATGTTTTGATGTGAACAAAAAAATTAGTAATAATTTTTTTTCTTGAACTTTTTTATTTTGTAAACATTTTATTCTAATAAATATTTTAAAATATTTTAAAATTTAATGTAAAAAATAGAAGAAATTTTATTTTATTATTTATTTTATAATAGTTTTTATTTATCATCAAGTTTTCTTATAATAAGTTTTTTTTTATCATTTTATTATAAGAAAATGTTTATAAAATAAAAAAAGTACAAGAATTTTTTTCTTATTATTAATTTTTTTCATATGAAAACATATATTTCTTATTCTTAATACTTAATTTTTTTATTTTAATTCCCATTCATGTGATTTATTTAATCTATAATAAATATGAATAAAAGTGTACTTGAAAATAAAGGTAATATTGTAAATTTATATTGTTAGGAGGTTATTGACTATTATAAAAACAGTATGAGGCAAATAGTATATATTGATTATAGTAGGAAAAAATTGACAATATCTCTTATCTTTTTATTAAAATATTAAAGTTATAAGAGAAACTTTAAAAATATGTGGTTGCTTATTTAATAAGTTGCCGATAAAAAATAATCGTTTACTTGCTTTTAAAAATTACTGTCAAAATGAAGATAATTATGGAAAAATAATAATTTTTATAAAATTTACTAAATACTATTTTGGTAAAAAATTATGGAATAAGTAACTTATTAAGTTTCAGCCTAATCCCAAACGGGGGGTCTTAGGATTGGTGATTGTAAAAAAAAAAGTGAAATGAGAAGTTAATCTATTAAGAACTTGAGAGTAAAGAAAATATATTATTTTTAATTTTAATAAGGGCAATTTAAGAATAAATAATATTTATTAAAAAGTATGAGTTAATGAAATAAATTAAGGAGGTCAAATATCACCACTCTATTTTATAATAACATGCCTAGGTTAATTTGAACCGAAAGAATTAATCTAAATGCATCCCTCCAATTGCTAAATACATCTATACTTTTCTTCAAATTGGGAAATTAGGTCCAAATGTGCAATTAGGATTTGGTGATTTTTCTTTTAATACTTTTATACTAAAACCTATTGTTATCAACGATGAGGAATTTACGAATACCCCCAACTAGTTACTTTTATTATTGTATAATTTAGATATTTAGGTTCAGAGTAAGTCAGAATTGTATCACATGACTGGGTTCAAAAAAAAAAAAAAAAAATTTCATGCACAGAAGAAACCGTTGTTGTTACCTAAAATAATGGAATAATCCACCAACGATACTCAAAAAGTGATTCAACGTCCAACTAAAGTGGTTGAACCCTATAATATTTAAAATCTACCACTTCAATCAAAGCTTTGTTTCTCACGATAACCACACTTGCTACAACTAGTAACTAGATGACTTCATCTTATCTTTCTTGCACCCAGAAGCCTTTTAAAATCACGATCATGCACACGTAATGAGCCACTTAATCCTCAGCTCATCAATCCCCTTTACAGACTACTAATTTTTCGGCTCCCTTGATTCAATATTCTTATCCTTCGTTTGATTCAAAACAAGCAGCCCTCGGTCAAACACGCATTACGCACGCCAATCACCAATTAAGCAAGGGTTAAGTTAAAGAAAATAAAAAACTAGAGCCGACTAGACCCCCGTTAGTGGCTGAGATTCATAGAATATTCTGCCGATCCCTTAAATATTTTCATGAGATAAACATAATCAGCACGCCACGTGGTGGATCTGTTCTTAATCCGAGGGACTAAACCTTACCGCGTGACATTAAAAAAATGTTTAAAAAAGGTTATAATCAAGAGATTAACATTATTAGCGCCAACAAGGAAGCAGCGTTGAGGTGGCTAGATAAGAACCGCAATTAAAATTGGCCTGTATTTCTTACAATGCTTATCCCGGTCTATAGGTGCACGTGTCGATTCCTTCTCAAGAATGATTCGCCAGGTGGACTTATAATCGGATTCAATCATTTTGAAACTCCACTCGCGCGAGTTCAGGAAAAAATACCATACTCCCTTTGAACATATATTTTTTTTTATATAACATTAAAAAAATTAAATAACATTTCATTCAATTAAAAAAAATTAAATAAAGTCCCATAGCGATATCAATTAACTTATTTTTCAAAAGTGATTGGAATAGTAAAAAAAAAAAGGAAATATGACTTTGAACATTCTTTGAATAAATAAGAGAGAATTGAGTTATTATTAAATAATTTTAAAATTTTTTCGATTTTTATATTAGAGAAATTAAAATTCTAAGACTTTTGATGGTATGTTTCATTATCTCTAAATAATTTATTCATTAATAATATAAAACTTTCAAACGTAAAGGTTAGATTGATGATTATATTTTTATAAATACTAACTTTCTATTGAGGAAAACCTTTGAATGGTGTCCAAAAGATAAGAACAAAATACCTGCCAAACTTTCTACGGAGGTTGAGGCCCTCTTCATTATATTGCTATTGGATATTCTCATATTCAACCTAATTTTTTTTTTTTTAAAAAAATGTCTTTTTCCAAACCTAAGTGGTTCGTTGAACCAAGCATGAAATTCAAATTTAATCGGCGTGAAACTACATGCGTGTATACGCGTTCATCCCCATCCCGCGTATGGTCGACAAATATTATACGAGGAATAACATTTAAAAAATAAATAAAGTCAATACAGCAGCCAATCAAATCCATGCAAGCCCCTTCTCAAAAAAAAAAAAAAAATCGATGCCCGCAAAACGACAACGCAGGCTCAAAGATAAAAGGCCAAGCCCTCTCCTTGCAAACATTTCAAACACCTTCATTTCTCTTTTCTCTTAGCAAACAAACAATAAAAACCCCCTTCAACCTCAAAATTTTATTTTATTTTATTTTTTGTACCATTATATTGAGAGCTGATTAAGCTTAACAATGGAAGCACAAGCCAGCACCGGGCTGCCACCCGGATTCAGATTCCACCCAACTGACGAAGAACTAATTGTTCATTACCTTCGTAACCAAGCCACGTCGAGACCCTGCCCCGTGTCAATAATCCCGGAAGTGGATATTTACAAGTTTGACCCCTGGCAACTTCCTGGTTTGTTTTCTACTTATATGCCCGTAATTTTTCTTTAACTAAATGATTATATGATTTATTATGAACGAGCACTGCCTAATTAAGACAATTTGTTAGTAATGATTGTGTTTGCAAATTATATATATGAAAATGTAGAGAAAGCTGAATTCGGAGAGAAGGAATGGTACTTTTTCAGCCCACGAGACAGGAAGTATCCCAATGGGACGAGGCCTAACAGGGCAACTGTATCGGGATATTGGAAGGCCACGGGGACTGATAAGGCAATATATGGTGGGTCTAAATATATTGGTGTCAAGAAAGCTCTTGTTTTTTATAAGGGCAGGCCCCCCAAGGGAATCAAGACTGATTGGATCATGCATGAATATCGGCTAAATGACCCAACAAGACAACCCCACCACAAACATAATGGTTCCATGAAAGTGAGCATAAATTGTGTGCATGTTTTCTCTATGAGCATTAGTTAATTGTATAGTTTAATTTTTTTTTTCAATAAAGTACTCATATCAAATCATCAATCATCATGACGATATTATACATATGGATCAGGCTACGTTGCAACTGTGGTATCGTATTACAGTTGTATTTAGTCGTTGGATGCAGTTAGATTGGTGGGGTTCACTGACATCCAACGGTTAGATGCAACTGTGGTACGGTACCACAGTTGCACTTAAATTTTCCCCTATACATATGTGTTTAATTAATTATATGGTGATGTGACAAGCTAATTGGGTTGTTCTGTGTGTTTCAGCTGGATGATTGGGTACTTTGTAGGATTTACAAAAAGAGGCAAACGGGATCAAGATCAGTTTTGGATGCAAAAGTTGAGGAAGATCAATCATGTGTTGATCAATTAGGCAAAACAGGAGGCTATGGTGAGCATGCTAATGCTAGTGATGAACAGAAAATGATGGTGAAATTTCCAAGGACATGTTCACTTGCTCATCTAGTGGAACTGGAATACTTTGCTCCGATTTCACAACTTCTCAATGACAACACTTACAATTTTAACTATGATTTCCAGAACGGCATTAACAATAATGCTGCCTCGGATGACCAATTCCAGAATAAACTTCAGCCACGTGACATGCACCAAGTGAACCACAGTGACTCGTTAAACCAGCAGTCATTGTTTGTGAACCCAACGGTGTACGAATTTCGGTGATTTTGGATCTTCGAAAAAACAAAAAAAAATAGATGATATAAATTGGTTGTTAGATATATTTTTAACCAAGAATCGTGAAAATTGGTTTTGGGAACGTATATATATTACACTGATTGTGGAGTAAGTTTCAGTAAATTAATGATCCTGATTTCAGAACACCAGCTTCTTTAATTTGTTGCCAGTGAATGGAAGGTCAATTATGCTTAGCTTCTCAGTCGAAGGCCACGTTCGCACGTTCAATACATTGTACAAGGTAGCAGTTGCCAAGCAAGAAAGTCTATAGAAATTGTTTGTCATAGCGCACAAGACATAACATAACTAATTGAGATTTTCCAAAATTAAAGTGGCACGTCGCATGCCACGTAATGTATAAGCTAAATTTTGGAATATTATTAAGAGTTGTGCTAAACATCAAGAAGGGCGAGAGAATGCTGAGAGGTGCTGCCGTTTCAACTTCTCACTCTCTCGCCATTCTAATAATTTTTTATTATTAAAAAAAAAGCGGAGAAAATGATAGCAGGCAGACAACCCACGTCTACCAAATCTCCATCACTCCATCACTCTCTTTCTCTCTCTCCCTCTTTTGACTTTCATCCTCTCTCTGGCTTCCTCACTCTCTGCGGCTTCCCATCAAGCTTCCTCAACCTCTTCGGCCTCACTATCTCTAGATTTTTTCATTTTCTCCTTTTTTTATATATTTTTAACAATAAAAAATTGCATTATGCTGAGAAAGAGAGTGGTGCACGACTCTTGAACAATTTTTTTTCCATCGTGATCGTCTATTAAATCACCTGAAAATGAGCCAAGGGGGTCTCAGCCCTAGCAGCTCACGTACTTTCAAGATTTAGAGTATGGTTCCAGTCCAAGTTATTTAACTAGTATTGGGATTCGATTAGGTTGTTCTTCTAATTTAATAGGATAAAGAATTTAATTGGAGAAATGTCATTAATATCATAGGAGCATATATATTGTTTTGATTTAAAAATTGCTATTTTTTTATTGTTGAAAAAAAACACTAGAAAATGGGAAGCCAAAATCTTAGCCCTGTGTTTTTACTTTTACTTTTCTCTTAAACATTTTAAAGATGTAAAAGAAAATGCTCAGAATGGTGAGAGAGTGATGCACGTGATGGACTATCTTCTATTTTTTTTAATATATTTTTAAGAATAAAAAATTATTAAAATGGTAAGAGAGAAACCAAAACGGCAACTTTGTCCTGTCGTTTCTCTCAGCATTCTCTCGTCATTCTTGATGTTAATCATTTTCCTATTATTAATCAAAGATTGGCATTTGTCGCTAATCAAATTTGTAATTCTTGTTGGTCAAGTATTCCTAGTCACAAGAACGAACTTATAAGGCACAGCCAAAATTGTTCCCTGACAACCCGAACAAGGCCTAGAGTGAGTTCACCTTCCGCCCTCGGGTATCATTGTCATTCATTTCTACAGTCGATAAATGAAAAATTACAAAAAATAAGGATCACGGTTCAATTCAGATTCAATGTTTTTTTAGCTATTTAATTAATGGTGACTATTATAATTTTCTAATGCAATGGATATATTTGTTTTGTGTTGTTGAAAAAGCTTTTATCTTTTATTTGAATTGTCTTGAGATTTTGATTCAATTCTATATATACTTATGAGAAAAATAGTCATGGACCTTAGAGTATGCAAAAAAGCTTGGGATGAGCCATGGGCTTTAGGACCGACCCTTATTATGAGGTTATGCACATAGGTTAGAAATTTTAAAATCCGTTGTAAATAGACCTAATTAAGTGCTTATGGAAAATGTTTGGGGTTTATAAATTATAAATTAAAAATTTTTAATTTATTATCTATAATTTATATAAGACTCCGTGACCAATTAACCGTCCAGTCCAACACAATATTTGAGCTACTTGAAAATTGAGGTTGAATTACTAAGCCAACATAATACTATCAATTGCCATATGGTCTCGGAGATCAATAAAAAGAAGCCATACAAAGTCAATTTTGCAGGCCGAAGTTCTGATGCATTAGGTGGGATACTACTGGCAAATGCATATTGGAAAAACACATTCACATTTGAATAATTATGAGCTCAAGTCATTTCATAGTACAATTACATTTCATTTTCTAGCTTGTATGGTGTTATTAGATTTCAGAATTATTAATTAATTAATTAAAATTTTGGAATGCCCTCTTTTGCACAATACAAAAAGAAAAGCGAACACTACTAATATTGATTCAAGGAGAAACAAAGGCTTAACTGGAAATTCAGCCTAATTTTACGATTGGGTTGCAGTTTTATGTCATAGCCTTGTCGTTTTGCTGTTTCTCCATTGTGGCGACGGCCCACAACCCTCGTATCAAACCAAATCAATTAAATTCCTACAATGATCTAACCACTGGGCTAAGGTCCGGTGGTTATTTGTTGGTGGTTAATATTATTTCTATTAGACGCAAATTTTCAAGCCTAAGGCTAAGAATTATAAAATATATCGGATGCACAATAGCTTAGCTCCATAATTCGGTAGATTAATGAGATGATCAAGACGGATTATCCAACCCCTTAACGACGGAAAGACGAAAACAAATAGAATAATCCCAACTAATTTTGAAAAATAATTGATGGAGGGGTCTTCTTATTTATTTACTTACAATTTATACGCAATAAATAAAATCATTAATGGGCTGTTGGTATTTTTTTCTCCTACATACAATAAAATTTGGTGTGGTTAAAGAGTGTGGCCGGGCTATAATATAGGCACTTTTCTGGATGCAATAAAGGTTTGCGTGGTTTTAGAATGGGGCTTATATGGCTTTCCTTAGGCCAGAGCCCAATGGGGCTCGGCGACTTTATGTCTTTATGCCATGTTTCAATTGATCCAATCATGCGAAGGGAGCTCTTTATGGAACCCATGGAAACTTTAAATTTGTCACAGCAATACGATGACGGATTTGCACGTCTGGTTTGAAGAAATAAAATGAGAGGAGAGGAGAGGAAAAGAGGAGAGAAAAAAATGAATTCATTATCTAACAAAATAATGAAAAATGAGATTCTTTTTTTTTTTCACTCATTTTTCTTTCCTCTCTCCTTTCCATTCTTCTTCTCTCCTACCATTTCTTCTAACTAAATATGGGTTAAATTGTAAGTAATTAATTCCTAAACAAGATAGGCAAATGATATTTAAAATTGTCGGTAATTTTACTATTATACGTACCAATTCCTTTTGATAGAAGTTTATTTATAATTTATAATTTTAGTTTTGCACCAAATTTTTCAACGGGGGTGGGTATGGAATGGGTTGGGCAGAAAAGATTGAGTTGACATCCAACTCACCCAAATTGCAGTAGCAGTAGTTATGAAAAATGTAATCCAATCCATTAAGTGCTTAATACCAAAAGTTAATTTTCAACTATTTATTAATATTATTATCAAATTAAACAAATAGAAATAAATTGATTAATTGTTCAAGTAACAATAAGCTACAACTAATGATTATTAAATATTAAGTTATATAAGAAAATAATAGTAGTTATCATATAAGAATAAATAGAGAGTTAAATCTTAACTTTTTAAAAGGATATAATTAGTTGTTATTAGATAATAGTAAATAAGTAACTAAATCTCAACATTATATTACTATAAATGTATCCGCCGTTTAAAAAAAAAAACTTAACTTGGATCTAAATTCTTTTGTTTATTATTTTTGTTCGAAAAAAGAAAGCGACTACGACAAATTCAAATCTCATGTCTTTCTAATTACAACTACATAAATAATGATTTTTTTTGTCTTAATCACGAGGTATTCTGGGGGAAGATCCCAACTATAGGAGACACCTTTAAGCTCGTACCACAACCTAGATTAAAAATCCCTGCTCAAATCGAGAGGCATATATTCTTCCAATAAAATCAATTTCCCTACGACTCAAACTAATGAACAAACCCAATTAAACCACTTAAAAAAACTCTATTGCTAATGAAACCAACACTTTTTTTTGTTATCTACGTATATAATGATATAAACAGTAAATGAAGGAAAATATGTGAACAAACCGGGTGGTGACGAGATAACGAGGGCCACGTGTCGGAAACTTAGCGAAAGTATTACCGAAATAATTTTTTTTTTTAAAAAAAGGAGAATGCGCTAGCTACACTTGTATATTCCATTAAAGTTTATCCAAAAAGAATCATGAACAGCAGCAGCTTCAGTAAGGCCACAAGCCTCCTCCAAGCTCACAACATCACCAACAATCACAACCCCAAAACGTCACTACCAGAAATCAAACCCAAAGCAACTCAAAATCCAATACCCAGCCGAAGAAATTTTGTAACCACATTGATATCCACTTCACTAGCACTGGTAGGGCTGCATGGGGATGGCATTGGCAGCACTTCTGGTGCTGGTGTAGCCCTAGCCGAGAGTTGGGGCACGCGGTCCTTTTTGAAGGAAAGGTTCTTTGAACCGGAGCTGTCAGCGGAGGATGCGGTGGCCAGAATCAAGCAGACGGCTGAGGGAATGCATAGCCTCAGGGAAATGGTGGACCGCATGGCCTGGAGGTATGTGATATTTTATATAAGATTAAAGCAAGCTTATCTTTCCCAGGATTTGAAGACCGCTTTCAGTACGTTGCCAGAAGTCCGTAGGAGGGAGTATGTCAATACAGCCAATGATTTGATTGATAACATGGCTGAGGTACGTACGTGAGACGCTGTCTATTAACTTAAATTTAGTTATTTACTTTAATTACTAACCCGACGATGAATTGGGTTAATTTATTTACAGTTTGACTATTATGTGCGCACGCCAAAGGTATACGAATCGTACTTATACTACGAGAAGGCATTGAAAAATTTAGATGATATTGTGGCGATGTTTGCGTAGTAAGCACAAGACTTCTTGACATTAATGGGCCTTCTGCATCTTTGTTTTGAGTAGTGTTATGTACGCACTGTTTGTGATATACAGACCAACTTTATTTTATTGTGATGTGAGTAGAATTTATTGGAATAAAAATTTCTTCATTTTAATTCAAACTTGCTGCCAATTAATCATTCTTGTGTGTGTGTGTGTGTGTGTAAAGTGAAATATTTTGAATGTTAAAATTCTTCAATATGTATTGAACCAAAATATTTTGAGAAAACCAAACAATATTCAAATATCAAAGCGTCAAAAACTTTTTGTAAACAGTCATTAAAGCATTATTATGATATAAATCCTGCAAATTTTCATATACGTTCCACACTCAGATATAAGACCATCTGTGTGAGTGTGTGTGTGTGTTGAATTCAAAATTCATCTATACAACTTTTTTTTTTTTCTTAAAGCCGATCAAATTATAACCCAACAAAACTATACCACATCCAAATAACATACATAAATATATTAGGATCTAGAGAGAGCTACAGCTGATGTAATGATTACTAGCATAAGCGAAACTGCTGCGGCAAATGAACCGATCAAAGATCCGGATATACGTTCACAGAAGGAATCAAACAGTTGGCAAAAGGCGAACCAATTGGCGCTGGTGTTGCCCTTGTGTGCTAAGTATACAATGGCTGTCGCTGAAGAAGCTCCGGCTGTGACAAGAGTTAGCATTACCTTCACTCACAAGTTTCAAGCATTATATTACAAATCTATTCTTGATCAATTATCTGGTATTGGCAACAGGCAAGCATATTGGTCAAATTTAATTTGTAGCATGATTAGAGGTACAGAAAGAATTAGCATCTTTACCAAGTCGAAAACGAGCAATAAGATTCTACTTTTTTTAGCAGCTGTCCTGATAATGTGGAAGATAGATAAAGGGACAGAAAGAGCAAGATATCCGCACACAATCGAGTTGGCTATCATGAAGAACCTGTATTCATAGTAACTAATGAGTTATTGTACGTACTAAATTAAAATTAAGAGTAGCCCTGTTGGTTTGACTTAGCACAATAGAAGCGACAGGTCAAATTAAGGGATAAACAGAACTCACTTGAACGAGGGATGATCATCGTACTCTGCTCTAACTTGGGTGAATTGTGGGAAAACTGTTAGTGTCTCGTTCGTAGTGCCCATGGCAATGGCACTTCCAAATGTTCCAGCAGCTGCAACAGTCCTTAGAATAAGGTCTAAAATAGAGATCCCTTTGTTCATCTCGTGAGTTGAGATTTCATCCCTTGACGCCTCACCAGCCTCATTAACTGGCTCTGCTTCTGCCTTCATGTTCTTTGATTGATGATTATGGCAGCTGAAAATGCTTGGAAGAATTAAAGGCGAGGCCTACTTATATACAAATCAAATGTATTGGATTTTCTCAAGGAATCAACCAATAGTGAACAATGGAAGTGGGTATTAGGTATGCTAAGCTCAAGTTGCTGGTGTTTTGCTTCTGTAATTATGCCACGTGGGCTACCATGATAGGGTCCATGATTCTGCTTAGGGAAGCTACGATGGAGTTTCTTACCTGCTCAATATATTAATAGCCCTGATCTTATGCATTTATATACATAAAATGGCCTCAAGTATACCATGGCTAGTGATATTGCCATTTGCTGTTCTGGTTGTTGCATGTGTGCATTTTCCGAACAGCTGATATTATTTAGTGGCTGGTCCATAGCAGCTTCAATGTGTGGAGCCCATCACTATAGCAGGGGAAGGAAGATGAAGTAATAGGAGTTGTGCTTTTGGTTAGGCAGCAAAAGAACGTGTATATTAAGAAAATAAAAGACTGAAAATTTGAGAAACTGATATATCTTACTTACGCAAGGAGACATGATCTGCATATAGCTGCTCAGTATATGATGGCAGTAGTGCTTGGATTGGATTTACAAAAATTTTCATATGCAATGAGCCCCACTTCTGTGAGTACCTTGCAAAAAGTTACAATGGAGCGTCCTCCGATGTCCAAATCTTGGGATGTGCGTCAAATAATCGCTACATAACATTGTAATGAGGAAATATGCATTCGAAGTGAAGATTCATAATTCATTCACCCTTTATTCAACTTTTAACTTCTAAGAGTTGGAATAAAATCTCAAACCCTTTATATAAATCATTGAAATGAGGCTCTCAGTTTCAGAAGCACAATTTGTAGCTTGTCCTTGATATCTTACCTGCTATTTATAAGCATATATTTAATAAGGTGCATAAAGTTTGATGATCAAGAGCAAGGTGGAAACAGAGCAGTGCTTCCTGAAGTCACATTTGATGTGAAGGGATTTGGTTAATACCTATCAACTAAACACCAAGCTTTCCTAATCATTCCTGTGATATGGTTTCCAGAGAGTACTTGACTGCAGTTATATCTATGTATTACAAGCAATAAATTTTAATTCCTGAAGGATTGCTTTTGTACCAGAACTTGCTTAATGACAGAAACTAATAAGTCAAAAACCTAACTAAGAGTCTAAGAAAGAACTTACTTTTACAATGTCACTTGTACATGACACTTGGCATCTACACAGTTAGCAATGAATGCTGAATGAACTGCAAAGTGGCCTTCATCATTGCCAAAATACTAATATCATCACAGGTCTAACATGTGAACATGAGGCAGAGGTGTAGCCAAAGACAACTTGCCGATTAACCCTACAAGTGAAGCTATAAAATCAAACCCCAAGTCAAAAGACTCATAATTGTGAAGCCATCTAAAAATATGATGCTTAGGTTCTAGGAAAGGGGCTTGCCGGCAAGTCATCCTTGGCTGCACCGCATCATTTCATCTCCACATGCAAGAACATAGATGAATAGAAATACCACATGGGATTTTTGTGCACAGGCGAGGTATCTGGTTTTGAACGACGGTGAAACTGTTGAGTTTGATCTTATAAAATGCTTCATTTTTTTTTATCATTTCTTCTTATTATGACTTGTGGCTGCAAGTTTTTGCATAGAGAAGTGTAGGTCTATTTCTGTGTATTTCAAACACTGATATTGAGGTTGATATTTAAAGACCTCATTGGATTGAAAGATGTCACAACTGCATGGTACCATAGCCAATCAAAATTCAAAACTTGAAGTTATTTCATCACCAAAGGTAAGATTAGCTTATGCCTCGTGTGCCACATGTGATGTTTGTTAGCAAGAAAGCATTCACATTGAAACTAAAATTTACTGCAAAGCCCATTGTATAATTCTAAACTGTTTTGCTAAACAATAAATCTTATCCCTCACCACGTTCAAATTTAAGTTCAGATAACATATCAGTTGCAGAAAATCAAGGCGTTCCTTGGCTACTAGCATCACATTACTGTCCCGGGGTCATGTTTTTGACTTGTTCAAGTAAAATAATCTTTTTATGGGGAACTAAAAGAGAAAATAGAAGAATAACGAAATGAAGATATGAGGTGATAGAATCATGGAATGACAAAAAAGATGGTCCTAGTAAAATGGTGATGTGAAGAATCATGGAATGACAAAAAAGATGGTCCTAGTAAAATGGTGATGTGATGTAATGAAATGGGGGAAGGGAGGCGTGATTCATGAAATAGTTAGGGGGGTGACATGGGCCGCTAACCAACTTCCATTTAAATGGAGCACAATACTTTCTCTAAACTCAGCCGTCCTATTTTTTCTGCCCCTTTTTTTAGGTACATTAACAACTATACCATACCCACTTGTCTTGTTTGTTTGTTTGTTTGTTTTTTGAATTATGTTATACAGAAATTGCTACTGATATTATATCAGACATTACAATTATAATATTTACAATCGTACTAAACAACTGGGACCACTGTCATACATTAACCCACATAAGCACTTACCCAGATACTTTAAACTCTCTATAATATTCGAGAGATGCCTACTTCATTCACATTTCGTCACATTTTATAAGGGAGAGATTGTCTTCACTCAATCTGTCATACATTAACCCACTTAAGCACTTGCCCAGATACTTTAAACCTCTCTAATATTCGAGGGGTGCCTACTCCATTCACGTTTCGTAAGGGAGAGACTGTCTTCATTCACATTTCGTCACATTTCATAAGGGAGAGATTGTCTCCACTCAATCTGTCATATATTAACCCACTGAAGTACTTGCCCAGATACTTTAAACATCTCTAATATTCGAGGGGTGCCTACTCCATTCACATTTCGTAAGAGAGAGACTGTCTCCACTCAATTAGTTGATAATTAAGAAAATATTGAAACAAACCTCCATAATACTCTTATGGAGACTCCAACCCTTACACTCAATATTGTAAGTGCAAAGTTTCTCCCACTGAATCAAAGGCCAATTGATCTTACCTTGTTTGTTAATAAGATGTAATTTTATATTTTACAAGCCTTATTTAATTATCACATGTACATATATAAAATAAGTTTCAGGATTTAGAGCCCATACCAAAATTTCAAAGCCCATATGACTAGATGTTTTTCGTGGGCCTATAGATCCATGAACAGACCCGGCCCCACAATTCCCAGAAGAGATGCGGCTGCGCGTTTATTTTAGGCTTCATTTTGATCATAAAAAGGGCAAAACCGGGTGACCCGCTTTTGTAGAGGGGCTCTCCTTCTCTCTGCAACCGGAGCTTCGATCAGGTACGGCGTACTACTCTAGTCCTGACTTTTAGTGCAAAATGACCATATATAAATAAATATAATTACTGAAAATTTAAATAATCTAACAGCGTCATGTTGTTGTTTATATTACCTTTCTTAATTGTGGGAAGTATTTGTAATTAAACAGTTGAATTTGACATTTCATGTTTGTCTGTAATGCATGATTGTGTTGCTAAAGTTATTTTAACTTTTTAAAAAAATGCTTTCAAATTCAAAACAAATTAATATGAAGATTTTGATCTTCTATATCAAGTAGTTGTTACCCGTATAGAGAGCGAGAATGTCAGGCACGATCACAAACGCGGAGAAGGAGAAGGAGAAGGAGAAGGAGAAGGAGCAGGAGCAGGAGCAGGAGCAGGAGCAGGAGCAAGAGATTGCCGGTGGAAAACAAGTTGATGCAGAAAGCTGTATGCAAGATCAAGAACCAAATGACTCGGAAAAGAATATCGATGAAAATCTCATGCAGCCCTCATCTCAGCAGGAGGTACCCAGACCAGCCAGCAGCTACCGTATTGTGAATTTACGGCCTTAACAATAATATATTGTGAATAATAATAACTTTGTTGTCTTGAGTTTTGCTGGCAGGAGGAAATTATCAAGAAAAAGTACGGAGGAATTGTTCCGAAGAAACGTCCTTTAATATCCAAGGTATGTATATGTATGTAATATGTATACGTTACTGCAAATTATGATCCCAGCAGAGAAACAACTAATTGCATACCCAACTTCATCTCTTATGCTACCAGGACCACGAACGTGCGTTTTTTGATTCTGCTGATTGGGCACTGGGAAAGGTAACCCTACTCATTTCCAATTTCCATTTTATTAGATGATCGCATAATTGCAACCCAACACTGTTTCATCTTTTAATGGACTGGAAGGTCAAGCCAAGCTAATAATGCCTGCTTTAACAGCAAGGAGGTCAGAGTCAGAAGCCCAAAGGACCGCTTGAACCACTCCGCCCTAAATTGCAGGTATGAGTTATCCTACTCCCGTCATCGTATATATTTTCATTTTCGGCAAAATCTTCTCATCCCTTAAAAGGTGATTGTGATTTGTGAATGCCCTATGCTTTAATGATCAACTCGAATCCGATTATACTTTCAATGATCTTCCATTGCATAACAGCCCACCCCACACCAGCAAGTACGCTCAAGGCGCTCGGCATATGCTCCTTCAGATGACGAAGAGGGTATGTACAGATTGTGGTCAAGAACATACAAATTCTTTAATGCATGCATGTTACACCTAAGCTCCTACTTATTCATTATCTCCTCTCGGCATATGCTCCTTCAGATGACGAAGAGGGTATGTACAGATTGTGGTTAAGAACATACAAATTCTTTAATGCATGCATGTTACACCTAAGCTCCTACTTATTCATTATCTCCATGGCAGATGGTGGTAGTAACATCACAACTTCTGACGATCAACGTTTCGCACCAGATTGTGCCAACAATAATACTAGCAGCCCAGCTTCAGAAGACCAGAGCTCCCGTGAGTAGCTGGCTGTAACACTGAAATCACAACAAAGTTTGATAACAGTTTCTTCTGTGCTTCCATAAATTAGCAATAGATATGGCTATGTTGTACTTATTTCTGTAACACTGAACCATATCACCAGTTTTATTTTACATTAAACCCACAAATTTCTACATTTCATATAGCGTTAATGAATTTAAAATTACTTTTGAGAATACTACACTTGATAAGTCTTGGATTTGATTTGCACATTTGTGTTGGAGTCAATTTATTTCACAACCAATCAACATTTGTGTGTACATTTGCAGATTCACTTCTTCTTAATTGAACCCTCGAGGAGAATACATGTCTGTCTTACTAAAAAGATGATTCAATCATTCAGTAAGTTACCACGCTCATCATGACAAAGAAACCAATGATACATCACACCAGCTAAAATAATAGCCAAGGGATCCAAAAAAGGAGCACAACAATGGTGCAATAACATGTTAAGCTACAACCACGAAAGTTCCGAAAGATCTAAAGCCAGAATTTCATCATCCACACTTCTTCCCTTCAAAGAACAGAAAAGAAACAGAACAACCACCAGAAGCAATTTCAAGTGTGCAATTAAAAATTTCCTCACGCGTCAAGTAAACAGAAGCCATGGCAATCAATCTACATATTGTTTGCTGTAAACTATATGCCAAATTGCTTACATATAGCACTATTGAGACATGATATACAACCCTGAAACTGTATAAGTCAGGGCCACAAATGATTGTATAATGCATTGCATCATCAGAAAATGTTGGACTTGACGATGCACCGAGGGTGGGCCAAGGTAGAGCATAATTTTGTCAAACCCTGAGAATCTGGTCTTCTGATCTAGGCTGAAAGGCTTCATTAAATGGGCAACAGGCTGACTTCAGGATTTGCAGATCATAGCTGATTAGAAGGAAGAGGGAAGGCGACAAATGGAAAATGGTGAATGGATTCTAGCAAACAGAAAATGGCTGGCTAGGTTAAGATGCCCTCAGCTAATTGCAGTGTCTCTTTCAATAACTAAAATATAAAGAGAAAAAAGTTGCATGTTAAAGTCCAACAAATGAGAACATGAAGGAAGAACAAAGAAAATATTTACCTGCCAGGTCTGGTAATTGGGACTAATATCCATGGTTTTTCCTATGACCAGATAACCTAACAACAAATGATTAAATCAGCCCAGGATTAGGTTATCAATGATAATCAATTGAAATAAAGACTAATATCTTATTAACAAACAAAATAAAGTTTATGAGACAAATGCTATATAAAATGAAGAATTTTGAGAAAGAATATAAATAAGACAAAAAGTACGTTTTACCCGCGGCCTGAAGAGTGGTCACCATATGCTCCATAAGCATTTCCGCCACCACTCTGAAAAAAGGCAATGAATTGAAATTTAATGAAAAGCTATCACTAAATATTAAACACACCTATTTAATTAAGATATGACACTGGGAAGTTTAACTGTAGCTTGATATGGAAGTAAAGGCATGTCTTACCAGTGAGCCACCGTAGCTTCCATAACTATCGCGTCCCGGCAAATTACCAGTTGCATAAGAGTTACCACGTCCACGTGACTGATTATCTCGATTTCCATATTTTGATCCATCTGTTATGTCTAGAGACATGGGGACATAAGGAAGCACAGGTGGATGAGCAGCTAGTGCTCCCTCCCTTTCAAATGTATTGGCTCTCAATCGCAAAGTTACTTGTGAAAGGGCACTGCTAGCCACATCAAGACTTCCAGTGATCTGGTCAAAATAAAATTACTTTCCATCTTATCAATTAAAATTGGAAAATACAGAGGACATGAACAGGCGTGGGCGTGCAAGAGGGCTTGAATGTGTGTAAACATGAATGTTCATATTTATAAAAGCATTACAATCACCTGCACCATCTCCTCATCTTCATAAGCAACTTTAGGAACATTTTCATTCGTAAGTATGCGGATGCTTGCCCTTGTAGCGCTCCTCATCTCAGATATGATAGCCCCACCTCTACCAATAAGACACCCAATCTGTGCACTTGGCACAAGTATACGGGTAGTGATTACAGGATCACCTGATTCCCTTTCTGTTTTCTCACTGCATCGTGGTTGCAAGCGCAGTGCAGCAGTAATGGTGGGAGATGGATCTTCAAAGAACTGCAAGAGAAAACGTTAATACCAAATATAGTATTATATCTAAAACTCTATAATATCATCAATAATAAAAAATTACGAACTTAAAAATTATTACGGGAAAGAGCATATTCTCACCTCTTTTGTCGATATAAATATAATGCAATCATCTCCTTCAGCTCCTGAACTATCAACTTTAATAGACGCCCCAGATTCCTGTCTGATTTGTTTGATAATACCCCCACCTTTGCCAATTACACCACCAATATTCCCAGCAGGACACACCAAACGAAGAGAAAATTCTCTTGCAGATGCTTCATCTCTTCGTGCAGAGTAATTCCCATAAGAACCCACAAGTGGGGCACTCAAGTACACACCACTCGATTGATATATGTTAGATGAAGAAGAAAGAAGCAGGTGCTGAGATCGCGATGGATTCTCATGAAGGCGAGAAGCTATTTGAACAAGAGCTTTTCTCACAACTGCTGGTTCACCAGCTACCTAAAATCCAAAAGCCCACAACACACCAGGAAAGGAAAGTAATTTAGTTGACGAATCACAACCCCCCCCCGTCAACCGAACAACGCATAATCGCGTGCACAGGGAAGGATTTCTTCACTATGTTTCAAGAGAGCGGATATTATTAGAAGTTTCACTGAGCTCAACCAAATGATTTTCAAGTGAAGACCAAAAAATTGTGGTTAATTTTATTACTTGATTGAAAGTAAACGGTTACCTATTCAATTGCCACCATAAACAAACAGAGTACCACTCACAGACCAAAAATATCATGTTCATAAGCCTAATAAAATTCTCTGTCAATTTTATATCTGTAAGGAATAAAATTCAGTGTCCTCTCTAACAAACCATCCTGAACTTATGAAATGATAACATAAAAAAAAAACAGCACAGGCACCTGAGTACCAGAGGGACAGGTGACATCAGGAAACAGACTTGCAAATTGCATGTGGCAAAAGATAGGGCAATGTCTGTACTATCACTTCACTTTTCCAACAGCATAAAAAGGCTGAATAAGATTTTTAGTATATATATTGTAATCGATAACACTATCAGTCAGAAAAGTAATAATTAGTACAAATTATTTCCTCCTATAACAGAACCAACACTGCACAGAAAAAATATGCTACCTGTAGAAGCTCATCAAAACTCAAAGCACAAAGGGGCAAATGTTCATCCTTCAAAATGCGAATCTGAGCACGAGTTTCAGTCCTAATGTTCTGAATCACTTGTCCACCTTTACCAATAACACATCCAATCTGATCAGCAGGCACAAGCATCCTCACAGTAATAAGTGTAAGCTCTCCAAACTCATCATCAGCAAGGGAATCCTCAGCAACAATCCTATCGTGGACCCTGAACAAAGCATCCTGAGCAGGCGAAACAAACTCTCCAGAATCTTCAAACAGATTGGTTCCCTCACTGGAACTATAAATAGTAACAATTCGCTCATCGCACCCGGGTACAGTCTCACTAATCCTAATATTCGACTTAGTTTCAGACCTCAATTGTTTTACAATCTCACCGCCTTTACCAATAATACTACCAATCTTTTTCAACGGGCACAAATAACGGTAAACGGTGTCCTCTGAACCGATGCCACGCTGCTCAGTTTCATCCCCTGGGTTTCTTCTCTTACTCCCCCCATTAGTAGCAGCATCAGATTGAAAATGAGTCCTTTTTCCATAATTAATATTGCTTTGACCAGCCATTACAACTAAATTACTTGCTCCCACGCAATATTACTCCAGTATTAATCCTAATTACAAAAAAAAAATTAAAAAAAAAAGAAGTCAACAAATATAATTCAGACAAAACACAACACAAAAAAAGAAAAAAATGAAAATTGAGCTGCCAACTTCTTCTTTTCTTTTTGTATGTGAATTATATGAGGAGAAATTAACGAACAATAATACAATAGCATTAACCAAGAAAACTAAAAAGAATAAAACAAAATGAAGATTTACAAAATTAGAAACAGTACATGAAAACGAAATGAAATGAAATGAAATTTGATTAATTAACAACGGTGTAAGAGAGATCTTGAAAATGGATTTAGGTTACAGAGGAGAGAGAAAGAGAGACTAACAAGTTAGACGTAGAGGAGAGCCAAACGGCGGGTCGTGTCGTTCAGCAGCTTATCGAGTCGCGCGGAAATGAGAGTGTCTCTTTCTTTATTTCTTTGGTTATCGAAAATGTTAATTAATTAATAATAGGAATTAAGAAAAAAAAAGGAAAAACTAATAATAAAAAATGAATTAATGATGAAGCTTATGACTTGAGAGTTTGGAGCGAATAAAAATATCTTGAGGGACAGAAGGGACAAGTGTGCTTTGCTTTGCTTTGCTGTGCTTTGGATTCTATTTCAAGTGTTGGAACCGTCATCCCCTTCGCACGTTCGTTTTGAATGAAAAGTTAGGTTGGCATCTTTGTCATAAATTATTTTTATTTTGACAATTATATAAAATTACACGCTAATGACAACTATAATTAATATTTTTTTTAAAAAAAAATTGATATCAAACTTTGACTAACTAGCCAACCCAACAAAAATAAAATAAAATAATAATTTGTCTAACTAATTATTGTACCGTTCTTATTAAGAAAAATTTATCTATCTTATATATTTATAAAATACATTCTTTAACAATAAATAAATTTCACACATATATTATACTTAAAAAAAATAATAATAATAATAAATAACCACCTTAGGAAACTTGGTCTAGTTACAGCTCGAATTAGATATTAATTACAAGAGGTAAACTAATTTTTGAAAAGACACGAGAGTAAATTCACTCTCAATAGGTGAGAGTGGCGGCGATAATTGGATGATAAAAAAAAATAAAAAATGAAAGCATAGATGATAGAACTTGGGCCGCACCGCAAGTTCAGAAGCTGGACTAGAAACTAGAAAGTGCAGAAACAACAGAATGATTCTGAATTCATCATCTTCATCGGTCTCCTCCGTCATCAACACGACATGCTCTTCCCGTAAAACTCCACCCACATCACGGAACCAGTTGTCGATCAATGAGCAGTTATGTGGGGGCAAATCCTGTTCCTGCGGTTCAAGAAGACATTTCATTGAAGGTGCAGCTACAGCTTTATTTCCACTAGTCTACTCTTCTACCCCCTCCTAAATGAAATGAAATGAAATTTGATTAATTAACAACGGTGTAAGAGAGATCTTGAAAATGGATTTAGGTTACAGAGGAGAGAGAAAGAGAGACTAACAAGTTAGACGTAGAGGAGAGCCAAACGGCGGGTCGTGTCGTTCAGCAGCTTATCGAGTCGCGCGGAAATGAGAGTGTCTCTTTCTTTATTTCTTTGGTTATCGAAAATGTTAATTAATAAATTAATTAATTAATAATAGGAATTAAGAAAAAAAAGGAAAAACTAATAATAAAAAATGAATTAATGATGAAGCTTATGACTTGAGAGTTTTGAGCGAATAAAAATATCTTGAGGGACAGAAGGGACAAGTGTGCTTTGCTTTGCTTTGCTGTGCTTTGGATTCTATTTCAAGTGTTGGAACCGTCATCCCCTTCGCACGTTCGTTTTGAATGAAAAGTTAGGTTGGCATCTTTGTCATAAATTATTTTTATTTTGACAATTATATAAAATTACACGCTAATGACAACTATAATTAATATTTTTTTTAAAAAAAAATTGATATCAAACTTTGACTAACTAGCCAACCCAACAAAAATAAAATAAAATAATAATTTGTCTAACTAATTATTGTACCGTTCTTATTAAGAAAAATTTATCTATCTTATATATTTATAAAATACATTCTTTAACAATAAATAAATTTCACACATATATTATACTTAAAAAAAATAATAATAATAATAAATAACCACCTTAGGAAACTTGGTCTAGTTACAGCTCGAATTAGATATTAATTACAAGAGGTAAACTAATTTTTGAAAAGACACGAGAGTAAATTCACTCTCAATAGGTGAGAGTGGCGGCGGTAATTGGATGATAAAAAAAAATAAAAAATGAAAGCATAGATGATAGAACTTGGGCCGCACCGCAAGTTCAGAAGCTGGACTAGAAACTAGAAAGTGCAGAAACAACAGAATGATTCTGAATTCATCATCTTCATCGGTCTCCTCCGTCATCAACACGACATGCTCTTCCCGTAAAACTCCACCCACATCACGGAACCAGTTGTCGATCAATGAGCAGTTATGTGGGGGCAAATCCTGTTCCTGCGGTTCAAGAAGACATTTCATTGAAGGTGCAGCTACAGCTTTATTTCCACTAGTCTACTCTTCTACCCCCTCCTCTGCTTCATCGCCTTCTGATTCCATGGTATGTTTGTAACCATTTTGCTACAACACTTTTACCTTTCACGTGGCATCATCAGCCTACGCTAGTGATTCTGACGTTCCACAGTGGCTTCAAAGCCGCAGCATCTCAATCTCGCATATTCTTTTCATTAATTTTTTGGATCATGAAATTAATTATAGATTTTGGAACATTGAAGTGGGTGACAGTTTGTGTGTGTGTGTGTATATATATGTGTGTAGGCCATGTTGAACAGGCTTCATCCGCCAAGACCCGATTGGTATGAGGAGTTTTATGCTTCGGTTATGAATTCAAGCATGAAGTCTTATGAGGCTGAGGTTAGTGTCCTTTTAAATTGATTAATGAATTTGCTTAATAGTTAATTTCTTCCCGCACGTTAGTGCGCCGTACAGTGTGTATCTTGTAGGTGGTGTAGTTAAACTTCAAAATGACGATGCATATACTTTCTGTTATCTGGTAAGGTTGCAGGTTACAAGTCACAGCTCTTTGATAATTTGAGGGGAAAGGCAAAGAAAGTGTTGGAGATTGGCATTGGAACCGGCCCTAATCTCAAGTACTATGCCGCTGATACTGATGTGCAAGTTCTTGGTGTGGATCCAAACAGAAAAATGGAAAAGTATGCACAGACAGCTGCGGTGGCCGCCGGTTTGCCTCTCACAAACTTCAAATTTTTACAAGCCGTATGTTTTACTGATAATGCGGCATAATATGACTTATCTTTCAAATTGTGCGAGTGGTCTTATTTTAGACAGTGTCATTTAGTTGAAAGGCCAGCTTACCGTATTAAAGCAAGCACGCATGTCTGCTGGTTGGAGTTTTGATTCCATTGTTTATTGTATGTAGTTGTTCTGTAAAACTAGAAATGTTGAGGGAATTAAATTAATTTCTGTCCAGGTTGGGGAGGCAATTCCAGTGAGCGACGCATCTGTTGATGCTGTTGTTGGAACACTTGTATTGTGTTCTGTGAAAGACGTTGACATGACACTACAAGGTAAGTAGCTTGATTGAGTTTCCTGGGTTTATGTTTCTTCTGAGATTTTCCAATTTGAAAGGGTTTGAGATTTGACTGTTTGCTAAACAATCTATTTTTCCTTATTTTTGTTTTTTTGCCGTTGAGTGATTCCTTTTTTCTCGGAGTTGACTGTTTGCATATAAAAACATGATTTTGATTGCCAATACTCCATTCGGTAAATTATTAGATTTAATACCTTAAATGGAGGCACCGTACTGATACTATGTATACTCACATGGTAGTAGATGATCTCGATGATGTCTGTCTTCTGCTTAAATTAATGACAAGTCCATACCCGGACTGACTGTTCTTTTGCTGATACTAACTATTTTCAGGCCCGTATATGAGTGGTAATGAAATCATTTTCATTGCATTAGTTAGCCTTTTCATAAAGACTCTAATAACTACAAGGCTCGGTCTGACGAAAATCAAAATTGCCATTTTTATTTTAGAAGTGCGGAGGGTGCTGAAACCAGGCGGCATTTACTTATTTGTGGAACATGTTGCGGCAAAAGGTATTAACTAATTGTCTGAATGCTTTTAGTGTTGAAATTGGGCTGTAATTGTTGTTTGTGTTTTCTGATGATGCAGATGGAACGTTTCTTAAATTTTTGCAGAATGTCGTCGATCCTTTGCAGCAAATAGTGTCCGACGGTTGTCACCTTACCAGACAAACAGGGAATAATATATCTGAAGCCGGCTTTTCATCTGTGGAACTTGGCAATGCATTCTTGTCCAATGCATCGCTCATAAATCCTCATGTCTATGGGATTGCTCATAAATAGTGAAGTAATAAATTTTGTTTCTTTTAACTAAATAAGAATAATAATAATAATAATAATAAACTCAATCAAGCTATAAATTAATTAAATTCTGCTATCTTAATACCAAGTTCTATTGTGTGTGTGTGTGTATATATATATATATGTATTTGAGTAGTCTGATTGTTAATAGGATTTTTTTATTGAAAATTATAAAATTATTTTAATAAATAAGTTTTAAAAAGTTATGTTATGAAAGAAATAAAATAAGATTGTGAAATAAATTAAAGATACTTTAGACAATTTAATTTTTTTTTTAAATTCTACAATCTCTATTCTAAAAAATTTAAAATTTGAATTTTTGTTAGTATAAGTAAAATAATTTATTTAATTTCTAAAAAATTTATTCAAAGTAACACTAAATAATACTAATTTTTTAAAAAATATAAAATAAAATAAAAAGCATTTTATGATCACTGGATAAATGATACTGAACATTCAGGCAACTTTTATTATAGACTGTGGCTCCAAACAATTTTTCGTTACTTAAAATGACAACGTTATGTGTCTATATATCGTTGGGTGAGTCTTTTATTATAGTATATCCTATATAATAACAATAATAATAATAATAATTAATAATGCTTTATTGACAACTGGTGATTAAAATCTAAAGAAAGGGATCAATTTAAAAAAGGCAGGGCTTTCTGGTACTCGAGGGGACATTTCAACTAAACTTTTGTCAATTGTCACGGCTGCTTGTTATGAGTCCAGCTGAGAGCATATGATATATTTTAAAATTTGATTTTATTCTTGTACGAGCATCATTTGGATACGTCCAAAGAGACTTGTAATGGATTTACGTATGATTAGTGTGAGTCAATTACATGATGTCTTCATCATGATTAGCCAATTTAATACCGTTCAATGATTATATTGCAAATTTAATTTTCTGCATCATAAGATACCATAAATTTGCATTTACATCCTTCTGATGCCTTAAAAACCATTAGAAAAGACCCAAACTCGAATTTAGCAAAATATTAACTAAAGTTAATGTAAATAATAATAATTATATTAAAAGTTACAATATTACTAAACTCTATGGTCCCTAAGTGATAGTAGGGCTTAATTTTCTTCTTTAGATTACATTGAAAGCTGTTCGAAATTTTAGGACTATATTAGAAATTTTACAAAACACAAATAACAAAAATGAAACAAAGCGCTTAAATTAATCTCCCTCGCGCCGATAAATTAGGGTTGCATTTTCATTCTTTAAATCAGTTGTTGCGCACGCATCAGCATTACCTTTAATGGTGCTCTGTTCACTCGTGATTGTAAGCTCTCTCTATTTGACTGTAATCATTCGTTATTTTTTCATACTAATTAGGATTTTTAGCAAATTTCTGTTAAGTAATTTCACCTCGCTAGGGTTTTGGATTTTTGTTGGTTCTGGAACTTGAATAGTTCTGCACTTAGTGCCCTGCCCTGAAGGTGGCTGCACTCATTCTAAGTCATATAGTGTTAAATTTTTAATTTTTTGCTTAAGAATTATGAAAGTATATATTTGAGCTGACTTATCATAGGCTTTGCGTTTGCTTTATGGTTTTTTATTATTACTGAATATTTGCTTGATTTTCTTCTTCCTTGTGTGGAATTAAATTTATGGTTTTTCTTTAATTATTAGCATCAACTCTTCTGTATGTCGTCAATTCTGTGGTCTTTTGCATGGTGGGGTTCATGGTGTTTCTTTTTTTTATCATTTATTGGAGATTTTGAAGTATAGTTGATTGTTTGTATTTTTCATCTGTGGAACTTGGCAATGCATTCTTGTCCAATGCATCGCTCATAAATCCTCATGTCTATGGGATTGCTCATAAATAGTGAAGTAATAAATTTTGTTTCTTTTAACTAAATAAGAATAATAATAATAATAATAAACTCAATCAAGCTATAAATTAATTAAATTCTGCTATCTTAATACCAAGTTCTATTGTGTGTGTGTGTGTATATATATATATATGTATTTGAGTAGTCTGATTGTTAATAGGATTTTTTTATTGAAAATTATAAAATTATTTTAATAAATAAGTTTTAAAAAGTTATGTTATGAAAGAAATAAAATAAGATTGTGAAATAAATTAAAGATACTTTAGACAATTTAATTTTTTTTTTAAATTCTACAATCTCTATTCTAAAAAATTTAAAATTTGAATTTTTGTTAGTATAAGTAAAATAATTTATTTAATTTCTAAAAAATTTATTCAAAGTAACACTAAATAATACTAATTTTTTAAAAAATATAAAATAAAATAAAAAGCATTTTATGATCACTGGATAAATGATACTGAACATTCAGGCAACTTTTATTATAGACTGTGGCTCCAAACAATTTTTCGTTACTTAAAATGACAACGTTATGTGTCTATATATCGTTGGGTGAGTCTTTTATTATAGTATATCCTATATAATAACAATAATAATAATAATAATTAATAATGCTTTATTGACAACTGGTGATTAAAATCTAAAGAAAGGGATCAATTTAAAAAAGGCAGGGCTTTCTGGTACTCGAGGGGACATTTCAACTAAACTTTTGTCAATTGTCACGGCTGCTTGTTATGAGTCCAGCTGAGAGCATATGATATATTTTAAAATTTGATTTTATTCTTGTACGAGCATCATTTGGATACGTCCAAAGAGACTTGTAATGGATTTACGTATGATTAGTGTGAGTCAATTACATGATGTCTTCATCATGATTAGCCAATTTAATACCGTTCAATGATTATATTGCAAATTTAATTTTCTGCATCATAAGATACCATAAATTTGCATTTACATCCTTCTGATGCCTTAAAAACCATTAGAAAAGACCCAAACTCGAATTTAGCAAAATATTAGCTAAAGTTAATGTAAATAATAATAATTATATTAAAAGTTACAATATTACTAAACTCTATGGTCCCTAAGTGATAGTAGGGCTTAATTTTCTTCTTTAGATTACATTGAAAGCTGTTCGAAATTTTAGGACTATATTAGAAATTTTACAAAACACAAATAACAAAAATGAAACAAAGCGCTTAAATTAATCTCCCTCGCGCCGATAAATTAGGGTTGCATTTTCATTCTTTAAATCAGTTGTTGCGCACGCATCAGCATTACCTTTAATGGTGCTCTGTTCACTCGTGATTGTAAGCTCTCTCTATTTGACTGTAATCATTCGTTATTTTTTCATACTAATTAGGATTTTGAGCAAATTTCTGTTAAGTAATTTCACCTCTCTAGGGTTTTGGATTTTTGCTGGTTCTGGAACTTGAATAGTTCTGCACTTAGTGCCCTGCCCTGAAGGTGGCTGCACTCATTCTAAGTCATATAGTGTTAAATTTTTAATTTTTTGCTTAAGAATTATGAAAATTTTGCTGCTTAAGAATTATGAAAGTATATGTTTGAGCTGACTTATCATAGGCTTTGCGTTTGCTTTATGGTTTTTTATTATTACTGAATATTTGCTTGATTTTCTTCTTCCTTGTGTGGAATTAAATTTATGGTTTTTCTTTAATTATTAGCATCAACTCTTCTGTATGTCGTCAATTCTGTGGTCTTTTGCATGGTGGGGTTCATGGTGTTTCTTTTTTTTATCATTTATTGGAGATTTTGAAGTATAGTTGATTGTTTGTACTTGTCTTGAATGTTGCGTCTTATTGTATTAATTTTATTTTTTTGACAGGTTGATTGATTTTCAAACACATTCTTTCCTCAGAAGAAATTCTGCAGAGTCCAATGTGGATGAGACCTATGATAACATGCTGTGTTAAGTTATTCAATTTGTAAAGTTAGCGTTCTGACTCTAATGCCGGTTGTAGTGGATTAATGAGTGATTGGGAAGTGTTATTTAAGTTCCTGATTCATATTCTCTAAATTTTCCGCTCTGGAAAACTTTCTGAGGTTGAGGGAGGTGGGATTTTATAATTTTGAGGTTTATAGAAAATAGCTAAGACGGGGTCACTGTGTTGTGTGGCTGCAAGGCCACATGGCTCAAATGCGACCAGTAGGGACTGGTCTATGGGACCACATGAGCCTTATTGGCAGACTAACACGAGCTTCTCACCACCTCCATCAAGATGGGATTTTCGATTCCAATCCGAAGGGCTTCCGTATGGTTCAAATGATGGTTTTCATTTTTACGGGTCTTCTACATCATCAAACAGTAAAGAAAGCAAGAGCTGGGTGAGAGGCAATCTTCCGTATAATAATCAGAATTCAGCATCTGATAGTGCTGGTCTTTTTTTAAGTAGTTCTTCTGACCTTTCTCAGGGTCCACAGTGGACCCCTCCAGCTATACAGGAAATCACCATTGATGGTTATGAAACTCCAACAAGGAGAGGTAAGATTGTATAACAGTATCTCATTGTTTCATCATGAGCTTTTTTCAAATTGTCGTAAGTGCCTTTCTCATTGCGACCCTCTTTTTTTTCTTTTCATCTTTTTGTTTGGGTTGGGTTGGGCTAGGGGGTGGAGAAAGCGGGGAGAAGGGAGAGACAGAGAGGAGATTCTCCATGCTCAGAACTACTAAGTTTCATTTCTATTACATAAGTTTTGGGGTCAGTGAGAGTTAATGAAAAGCCTGTTAACTAGTGATATGAACCTCACAAAGATAAATGATGTGCTCAATTAATTCATTTAATGCTTCCTTCATTTTCTTGGTTCTCGCCCCCTGTCATTTGACCTCCATAGATACTCAATGGATCTTGTAAAGCTTTAACAACCTAGCTCTCATCAACTAGCTCAAATGAAAGTATACCATGGACATTTTAGGAGCCATAACTTTGGAGGTTCATGTAGAAGCAGTATCACTTCTTTTTTTAGATTGTACTCATTCAAAATTGATCACAATGCCCAGTATTCAGCTATTTAATGTCATGTTTTTTAGCCAAAGATTAACTTGAGAATATCAGTAGTTTCATGTTACCCATCCTGCTGAATTTTTTTTTTAAAATTTTTATTAACATTTTGTTGATATTTTTCGTTGTTAGATCCAGTTTCAACGCAATTTTCTTTTACACCTGCAATTGAGGTATTGCATTCTTGTCTTGCTTTGCACTTTGCTGACCAGTATTTTCCTGGAATCTATTCCTTATTAGCTTTAAATCCTTTCAGGGAACCTCAGCAAATCCTTATAGCAGGGGCTCCACATCATCACGCTCAGACAGCAGTGAGTCTGAGGCAAAAGTCAAATCTTGCATCTCCTCCCATTGCAACTTTTCTAGCCGCCTTTCCTTTATGTCCAAACCTATTTACCCCTTGTCCTTTCCTACCCAAACTTCTAACAGAGAGGCTATTGACTCTGCATCTACTGTGTTATCAGAAGATGATGCTTCCACTCCACAATGGGAGGCCCATCGTTGGAGCAGTGCCAGCAGCAGCGTCGATTTTGCTGATGTTTCAGAGCCATTTGAGTCTGAAAGTTTTGGTCAATCATATGTCCCATCGGATACTTTTAAATGTGGATTGTGTGAAAGATTTCTCTCACAGAGATCACCTTGGAGTTCTTGCCGCATTGTGAGGAGTGGAGACATGCCAGTTGTTGGGGTTCTTTCATGTCGTCATGTTTTCCATGCAGAATGTTTAGAGCAGACAACACCAAAGACACAGAAAAGTGACCCTTCTTGTCCTATTTGTCTCAGATTGCAGGAGGAAAATTCTCCTGATCAGCAAGTGTTTTCCAGGCTGAAGAATAGTTTTCCTAGGCTTAGACAGTCTTGTGACAATGGTCAGTCAAGGCCTTGGGGTTGTCCACAGGCCGGCGGTTGTGTCGAAGGGGCTTCGCATGTACCTCCACGTAATACTGTGTTGTTGCTTAACCGGAATCGTGTGAAGAAAAACCTTTCTTTAAAGGGTAATTCAAGTAAGGAATTTCCTGGAAAGTTGAGGAAAACCGGTGCATGTTCCTCGCAGCTGTTCAATGGAAAGACAATTGATCCAGTAGTAGGTTGCGCAAAGACAACAGCAGGCCCAAGCGTGAGAAGATGATGTTGATTCTGTTGATGAATGATGACTGTATTTTCAGTTTCTTGATTGGTTGAAAGTTTCAGGTTAAGCCAAATAGAATTCTGGAGGATGTGATTGGAAATCCACAGTATAGCATCTCTTTTTGTGCTTGATGTTTGATGAAAACACGTAAACTGAACCTGTGATTTTTATGTTACCACTATGCTTTATTGAGATTTGAGACTAATGGGCCTGGTTGCTAATAGGATTTGGATATCCGTCGAACTTCCATCAAAGTGCTGAAACTGGGAGCCCATTGGGTCTAAAACCTTATGGGCAAAGTCCATGCAACAAGTTTGTAAACTCGCAATGAAAGGTAGGCATCAAGGTACTAGCATTAATCATTTTACCATCGTCTCATGGCCATTTTGGAGCCCTCTCAATTATTTGGGTAGTTGTAAATACCCCACTGGTCCAATCTTTTCCTGTGCAAATGAGCAGCAGCCTTTCAGATTTTTAGTTTTTAATTTCTACTCCCAACCACAAAAAAAAAAAAAAAAGGGTGAGCCCACAACATGAAGGCATCCGAGGCAAAAACCAAAAATATCCTGTGAATCTGTGTATTGGTTGTATTTGTGGTGGCTATGGCGTTGGGGTCCGTATGAAGGTTTAAAAGTACTTGATGAAAGGTTGCCCTTGATACTTTTTCCGGAGAATTTAATTGATATGAATATACAACGGGTTAAAAGTTTGCAGTGCAAATATCAAGTGTCCTGCCAAATCTTGCATAATTGTGCCACTAGTGGAAGCCGAAAAGTTTGACTAATTAATCAAGATTCGTTAGTGCGTTTTGGAACGATGAAGGATTAGATAGGCGACATGGATTGAAGAGTAGAGAATCCTACAAGTTCAAGGACTAAACGAAAACTCTTTTATAGACCGAAAAAGACTAATCATTCGCAACACCATTTGGGCCTTAAACTCAGCAAGTTGAAACGTCGATTGTCACATCGGGTCCACTCAATATCTTTGAAGCCCTTAGCAAAAAAAAAAAACAATGGGCAAAGGCCAAATTTGCAACGAAAGGTAGGCATCAAAGATACGGGTAGTTGTCATTTACCCCAACCGAAATCTTGCACCAACTGGAATCCCTTGAAGTATGAGGCTCACCTTCAACCTTTTAAATGAGAAAAATCTTTTTGTCAATGGGCCAACTTTCATAGCCATTCAGATTTGACTCTGGTTAATGGAATATTTGTTAAAGCTATGCTAGGTGGCAATCCTTTCCCCACAATCATGTGCACTGTTGCCGTTACCCAAGACAATTGCACATTGCAAACAGAAACATGAATCAACTTGAAATCCACGTCCTATTCAAGACACGACCAAATTTTGCAATAGAAGCCTGAGGGGTTGCACTGTTGCCCATGTTCAAGCCATTGTCATTTTCTTATTAATGAACTAAAAAATTGAAAAAAATAAAAAAAAAACTCCTAGGTGATAATTTTAGGATCGAGACCCTTAATTCATTCATGCACATATATAGTAAGGATACGAAATTGCTTGAAAGAAATTGAAAACTAAGCTGTTCAGGATATGGGCGGGTGCCGGTGCAAAGTTGCACCACGTATTAGCCAAAACCTTATCACAGGCCATTGACAAAAGGAAAGGAGGTGTCACAACTGGACCAATATAGCCTGCAGGTAACTGGACTGGAGGAATAATTAAAACAACCAAATCCTTTTATTGTATCCATCCTTTTATTGTGCTGTTTGTAACAGCTTATATGGCAAATCATCCTGACATAAAATAACAAACGTCATAAATACTGCTTGCCATGGTTACTTGATTTCAGTTGCTTGTTGGCCAACCACATTAATTGAGTTTTCTAAAGGAGACAGAAACAGCACAACCAAAGTTTTGCTTTAAATTTACTTGTGCCATGCATTCTGAACATTGAAAATGAAATTACTTCATAAGCAAAGTCCTAATTAGAACCTAAATGTTGGTCCATAAACATTTGAAATTGTTCCCAAGCAAACAATAAAACACATTGATTTAATTTGCCAGTTACCTTTGTGATGTCTCATTCTCCACACACAGTATACATGTGAAAGCATTTAGGGCACACCGACAAAAGTACTAATTGGGTTTACTATATACCAGTTTATGCTCTGCCTTTTAATTGTTGGGAACTTACTATCAACATAAGTTTGTGGGTCAAGTAGTTTTTTTTTTAATACGACATTAGTGTTAAGGTCTTATGTTCAATTTCCTCCCACCTACAAACTCTGTAATCATAATTATTTCAATTACTCATAATTCGCTTTCGCCGTTGCAGCATGGACCATATTTGGTTGCTGGTGATAAAGAAGTGAAAACCTGCCGTTCTGAAGCTGAATTAACTCAATTTACAGAAAACACCCCAAAAGTAGCTGAATTAACTGTTGATGCGAGATTATGGTTGTCCTCTTTCCACGACCAGGATTTCTGCTCGATCAATTTCACCTCGATCAGGATCTCTCCTCGTACGTTTTCTTCCCTAAATATTTTTGCGTCCACATAAACAAGTCAGAGCACGCCGGTTGTTTTCCCGGCGTAAACCCTCCGACGCTCAAGTCAGATGTGAAGGTTCTGAGAACGCTAGCCACAAATCTTATGGCTTTTCTCTTTGAGTTTCAATTCTCTATAGTTTTTTCTTATCTATGTTATAATCTTAAAAATGCTAACCTTTTTATCTTGGTTGGCTATCTTTTTATAGGCCACTTCTGACTTCTGGTCTTCCCTCCATTCGCACTCATTATCTTCCCACCTCTCGAAAGCGGATGCCCCATTTCCGTTGCAGTACAACTCGTGGATGAGCAGGATATTCTTGCTCCTGCTCGGCACATGGTCAATGAAATCTAAAATTGCAGTAGAATCTGTTCTCTTTCACTCGATGTACAAATTGGAATTGAATTCTTGATGGGAAATTGGCTTAAAGATTAATTTCATTTGTCACATATGCCATTAGAAGATATACTGTTTAAAACGTCATCGAAATTTCTATTTTTCAAATTTGGAAGTTTTCAGCTGATGGACACGTGATCGTAGTGGTACGTCCAACGACTAAATAAAACGGACATAAAACGTGAAATAATCAATCAAATTCACTTGGATGAGATAATGGACAATTACATACATTCATGAGTTGTGTTCTATTAAAAAAAAAATCTCCCAATTTAACATTAATTACAGTAAGAAATTTCAATTATAAGTCATTGGATTCAAATCTAGTCGTTTATTATTATTGTATTTTAAAATTTACACACGGTGGAGCCCAACATATATAGGTTTTAAAAGTCATTAAATCCAATAAATTCAATTTAAATCCCACATTTAATTAATTAAAGTGCACGATCGGTTAATAGACACAATTCTTATATCCTTTGTATAATGACACATACAAAACAATTACTTTGAAAATAAAATATTGGTCACTTTCAATTCATTGTCACTGTCATTGTCATTGTGTGGTCCTCAGCGTTAATGCCATCAACATGGAACAATGTCAAAAACTTTGATGTTACCTTGTTTTATGTGAGTGGCTTATCAAGAATCCTGGACTTAAATTCATTTAATTGAAATCTGGCACCCATTAGTTTTTATACATCTATATCTATCTAATGTTCTAATCAACCAAATCTTGATTTGCTCCTGATCACACAAAATAAAATTTTTTTAAAAAATCATACTGTTAAAAATTAAAAAATTAAAAATCTTAATTTGCTCATGATCACACAAAATTAAAAAAAAATCTTACTGATAAAAAGTCTTAACTTTTATTTCTACTGAAATCTCAAAAAAGTGAGAAAATAAATAGAAAGAAAATTTTCATCCTTAACATAGATCCGCTGGTCGTGAGTATGTATTACAGCAGCAATCACCCAAATTCAAATAATAAAACGATAAGAAAGCCTCTAAGTTATAAAATTATGGTACCTACAATTTGTGTAGTTCACATAAAAAAATATAAGTTACAATAATTGTAATTTAACATTTGCCATTCGATAAGGGTTGGTGGTCGGTGGGAAAAGTTTTGATTTTTATCTAATAAAAAAAAATTGAAGAGTGAAAATGGTATATTAATTTGCACCGACTCGTGATAAGCTGCAAGG
This sequence comes from Citrus medica, assembly GCA_002013955.2. Classification (NCBI taxonomy): domain Eukaryota; kingdom Viridiplantae; phylum Streptophyta; class Magnoliopsida; order Sapindales; family Rutaceae; genus Citrus; species Citrus medica. Next base: position 58,044 of record MKYO02031624.1, on the reverse strand, counting down.
CCAAATGTCCAAACTTAAATTATAATAATAATAAAAAGGAGTGGCTATTAGTACATTATAAATTAAAGAAGCATATTTTAAAGAAATAGTAAAAGTCGGAAGTGGGAATTGCGTGTGATTGTTTGTCTCCAAACTTTTTAGCAAGACCAACTTAAAAACGTAAAAAGCGCAGTAAATTCTAAAGCTTCAAAGAATCAAAATTTGAATTTAAAATCAATGGTGCAAGGATGGAAAAAGAATCCATAAAAGAATCAAGAAGCAGTATCTCTCTGTCGGAAACAACAATGCAAATGATGATCAAATCAGACGGCTCCTGTTGCGCAGTAGTACAATACAAAATTACCAATTAAGCAATGCAAATAATGCAGAAGAACCAACCTTTTATTTCTAATAGTTTTAACCCCTTGTTGTAATTAATGAACAAAATCTCAGAAGTCTCCAAAAGAAATTTCACCAAATTATAACCAAACAAGAAGATCTTGATTCTTGAAGTCCTCTTTTTTTCCCCCTTTTTTATTTTTCCTCTTTTACACCAAAGATAGAAGCGCTTTTTAGAGCATTTGGTAAGTGCTTTAACTTTTGAGTCCGTTTGCGGACTCAACTGTTCGAGGGGGGGTAGTTAATTAGGTTAGCTACTTAATGCGCCCCAGTTAATTAATTAATAAATTAAGATACAGCATATGGGCGCACATCTAGCATCTAATATATAGCTCTGTCTTTTCTGGACAAAACTTCCCTTGATCGCGGGCTTTGCTTTATGCAAAACCCCACACGCATCTTAAGCGATTGCCAAATGCCACGCGCAGTTATTTATTTATTAATTTTTTTTAATGAATTTAGATTGTTTCATTTGATTTTTTGTCTTAAATCTGAATAGATTTGAATTAGTTTAAATTTTGAATAGATTTAAATGTATGAATCTGAATAATATGTTTGTTTTTTCGTATGAATCTCGATAAATAAGTATTGAATTGTTTGTTTTTTTCAACTGAAAAAGTTGAAAATATGTACTTTTACATTTGTGTCCTTATTAAATTTGAATGTCAAATAAATAATATATTAAATACCACAATATTTTAACATTTATAAGTAAAACTATATTCAAGTGAATACATAATTATTTTAGAATTTTAATATATAAAATACCATAAATTTTAAATTTTATCGTATATAATATAAGAAAGAAAAAATATGGATATTTTTATGTGGGGTAAATATCTATGGGTGAGTTTTGGGATAGACATGAAAAATAAATTATAAAATATAAATATTTTTTACATTAGTAAGTAATTGACTTAATTTAAATTTCTCTATTAAGTAAAAAGCTAAAAAAAATTGACTTATTTTATTAAATTAAAATTATCTAAAAAGTCTCATTAAGTTATAAAAACAGACACCTATAATTAACTTAATTAATTAAGTAAAGTCACTTTAAATTATTAAATTAAAAAAACAAACGCCACCTGAATTTTCCATAAACTTTGATTATGGGTTAGTTTATTATTAACTGTTTAATATATATTTTTCTTAAAAATAATTTTTATCTTTGGTTTAGATAATGGTCAGTTACGGGTAAAAAAGGGAAAGGAAAGAGATTAATACTTGATTTATAATTTTAAAATGATAACAATTAATTTACACGCATGAGAGTAGGACCAAACCCAAATAAGGAGCCGGATATGATAATTGTCTTTTGTCGAAATGAACATGAAACACAAAAATCTCGAAGCGCCTTATGATATAGCATAAGAGTGAAGACGCACGCGCAATGATTTGTGGTGGTGGGAGTTGATGTTTTTGCGTGTTATTTGAAATTACAGCTTTTGTGGTTTGACGGTTTAACTTTCTTCTTGTCCGAAAAGAATTCCGAAACTTCGTTATGTCTCGGTGAAATTGTGATAGAGACAGCACTAAAGCTAGCATTGGAATCTATCTTTCTTTCTTTCTTTCTTTATCTTTTTGATACACTTTAGTTTGAATTTGTTTAATAAGCAGTAGTCAACATGGCGCAATTCAATTGGACAAAAGAGATATTTAGTGAAGAGTCGTAAAGATATGATTAAGCATTTGATTTGATGACCACTTTTAACAACATATCACATGGGGATTAATGCGTGAAGGATACTGACACTCTGTTTAGGAAATTCGATTCCGACTTTGAAGTCATCATAAGATTTGATTAACCACACGATCTAACAAGCAAAGCAAAATAAAGGTCAATTTAAATAGTTGTTGGGCCCGTGTAATTTAACTGCCTCCCCTTTTCTCTCCTGATATAACCGTCCAGCTTGCTAGTAGCCGCCAAGGCAAAGCAGTGACTTGCACTAAAGTTAATAGTTCTTTCCAATTTCTTTTAGTTAAAAATTCAATAAATGATTGATCGAGCCACCTGACCTGAACCTGATGATAAAGTANCCATCTTTGCTTACACCTTCATCAACAAGAAGATTATTTACATTTATGAAAAGTGAGATATATTGCTTTTTTAGTTTTTTTTTTGGGGGGGGGGGGGGGCGGGGGAGGCGCGCGATACATCAAGTTAAAAATTTGAAATTTGACCCAATACCAAACAATCAATAGTTAAAATTTTGAAATTTGACCCAATATCAATCAGTCAATAGTTAAAAATGTAAATTATTGGACTTTTGGTCTAGTGATCAAGACTCTGTACTCACAATATTAAAGTCAATGATTCAAGTTTCTGTCACACATGTAAAAGTATATATATTTTTTTAATTATAATATATAATTAAGTAAAAATAATTTTTTTTTTTCGTTTTAAAATGTGAGTGGATTAAATATTTTCGAATATTTGAGAGACTAAAATTAATTACAGTAATTATATAATTATAAATATCAATTATAAATCTCATTTGATATGAGTTATAATATAAGTATTAGTCTCATGTAATTTAAATTTATGTTTGATTTTTGTGTGAGCTAAAGAGTAACATAAAAAATTTTGTGATCCACGACATACAAGCGAGATACAAACAAAAGTGATATGGGCAAAGTCTAAAAGAGTGTGTAATATTGAAGGTAAAATTTCAATTTGTAAAGTTGTATAAGACCCAAAAAAAACATGTTAAAAATAAAAAAGAGTTTATCTCTAAGTAAAAATGACAAATGTGCGTCATGAGATGAAGAAGTCTTGGTCAACAAATTAACCCGATACTAAAATAAATACTGCTAAGTGCTAACACCCATTAAACTACTATAGTTAGTTTTTGTGAAGCTTACCACAGACCATGGTTAGTTTGTTGGTCAAGTACAGAAATGCATTTTGGAATCGACCAATAGTTGCAGAGAACCGAGAGACTCAGAACAGCGAATCCTTAGTAACAGTGAAAGGTGAGAGCAAACATAAAAGCACTGAAAAATCTGGTACGATAACGTGTGGTCGGTGGTCTCAGAAGATGGACGGCTAAGATTAAATCTGAAGTTCACAGACTGACAAAACACGGGATAGCCTCAAAGGGAGGGTCACGTTAAGTTACACATTACATACTTGTTCTTGCTGAGTTACAGTTTCTACGGCTTACACCTCACGTAACAATTATGTGGGCCCTTATTATTTGTTTTTGCTTTTTCCATGTCATTAAATAACTTTTGAGTTATTTTTAATAACCTAAACATTGTTTAATTGAATTTATATTTAAAATTACTGAGCACAGCTCTTAAATTAAATGCAGGTTATATATATAATATAACTTAAAAGACAGATTTTATAATATATCAGGAGTTTTATACTGAACTAGTAATATGTAAGACATGTATATAATTATTTTTAAAAAATTATAATATAATTAATAATTATATTTAATTCAACCGCTGCACATATTATACGTGTATTAAATAAATAAATATATTATAAACTAAAGTTTACGATACCTTAGCCAAAAGAAAATCCAAAACCAAATTTTAATTTTAATTAAGGAAAAAGACATCTACACAGGCTATCGCTATAAGCGCGTCTCTCCTTTTCATTCCGTGAGTGAATTCTGTCCGTCTAAAGCTGATTAATATAATAATATATATCAATAAAGTGTTGGCTTTAGTGGTAATGGAGTTCTCTTAAGTGATTTGACTGTGTTTATTATTCATTTCGAGTTGCAAGAAAGTCGCCTTTGTTGGGAGAATCTGTGCCTTTCGGTTCGAGCGGATACGGAAAGTCACTTTTATTGAGAGAATCTGTACCTCCTGATTTAAGTGGAGACTTTTAATCTATCGATTCGAGCGGGAACTTATAATCTAAGTATTGAATTCTCATAATTATTGTGAGGTTATTAAGTAGTAGCAGTAGTAGTAGATGTCTAGGTAAGAAGGCAAAGTAGGTTTTGAATTGCAGGAATGGAGCCAAAGGGGTTGCATGTGCTGCCTAGCTAGTGCCTAGCCTGCACCTACACTAGTGCCGTTAAGGGCAAAAGCAGATTCATCAAACACAAATCGCTTTCGAAGGCAAAGCCACTAGTGGTTGGTTGCAATCCTTGAATTGAGATTTTGAAAGGTAAAGGTCCCCCCCAGTCCCCCACCGCCCCCCATGCGTCCAATTTGTTGCATGTTCCTTCACTTTGTAGTTTTTAAACTTTTCCCGGAACCAGACAAACATCGCCTTACATTAATCCTATCTGTATCCTTTTTCCAGTTGAGCCAATCTTACTTACTTCAGGAGTCAGCAAAGCAGCAAAGGCAGAGCATCTCGGAAAACAACCCACGTAATGCAAATGGTCAAAAAATAAATAACACTAAATCATTTAGCATGATTTATTTTACAAATTCTAACCTTTTGCTTTGAAGTTTGAACCAATTAAACAACCCCAGATACAGATATAGATGGGTCTCGGCTCCTGCTGGAATTTGCAGGCTTTAATTGAATCAAAATTTTGCGTGAGTTTTGACTATATGGGGAGTGGTGCTTCATAGTTTATGGTTGGCACGAGCTTCACTTGATATTTGGGGCAAAAGTAGGCCACACCTAAAATATCTCCTCTTGTGCCCTCCTTCGCCAATCGCCATCAAAAGATGTGTAATCGATTCTCCCAGTTAATTATTATTTAAAAATTTCTCTTCTCATTCTTTTTTATTTGATTGACTTTGGGGAGTTTGAACCTCAAAACGGTACCCATTGAACTTGCATATATGCAAAGTTAGGGTATGTTTGTAATTGATGTTGAATAGTTATAATTTAAAAAATTATAATAATAGTTGTTATAATTTAAAAGTTATGTTAATATATTTTTTTATTTATATGATATAAATTTTATTATAATTTTAATAATTTTATCTAAATTACTATTTAAAATTTATAGTTATTATATATTATTAACTTTTTATTTTATGATTATAATTTTTTTCTGTTACAGCACCTCAATCTAAAATAGAAAGCTTGCTAAGCCCCGTATTGTTCCGATTTAGTTCTTTTTACAGAGCCCTTATTAATAAAAAAAATAAAATAGGAAGCTAATTTATTTTTATTTTAGTATAATCAAACTTACTAAATTAGTTCAAACTTGTTCAAATTGAAATATTTGAACTCTAAATAAATCTGTCAACTCTCAAATATTAGAAAAAGAAAAAAATGCAAAAAAAAATAAACTTTAAAGCAAACTTATTATTTCATAAGTTTGATTCGGCCTAGTACAGTTACGCGGTGTTAAAATTCTCTATTTATCTTCAATCTCTACATGTAAAAACAAAGAGAAAGTAACGCTGGAAAACCCAGTTTCCAGAGAAAGATAAGAGTAAAAGAAATACAATTTTTTTTTTAATTTATAAAAGGCTTACGAAGAGCTAATGCAACACTAACCGAGAGTGTACAATCTCATAAGCATCATTACAGAATAAATCAAAAATAGCCGGAGGAAAAAAAAGAACACGCAAGCTTATAGGAGTATTTAAACTATAGTAAGTAAGGAAATCCGCTGCATATAGAAACACAATCTTTAAATAACCCAAATATATATATATATATATATATATATTCGGGTCAAATAACGCTCACAATCTCAAATTTGTACCATAGTTTCAACAGTTGGTTGCTGGGTGGTTTTGATTGGTAGTTTATTTAATACACTAAAATACCGAGAATCGCGGCCCTGTTATTTCGCCAATCAATTCTAAATCCAAGTTATTGCCATCCATACATATCTTATCTTTCATTAGTTAATCATGATTTATTATTAATAATTTTATGAGTGCTAATTACTTGCAAGACTCTGATTCTGACGATATCGAAAATTTTCCATGAAAGTATAAGAAGAAACGTGAGTCAAAATATATCATTAAGTTCGCTTACCAGAAAAGATTTGCTATTAAATTCAACTTGATCCAATACTAGTCGGTCTAGTCCTACTAAACGGCTGCATAATCAAAAGCATTAATGTGATTTGCATTTGTTAGAAATTCTTGTCGCCAAAAAACAATGATAAAAATTTCAAAGTTAATAATGAGTACCAATTTTTTGTTATTGAAAATAAAAATAATAATAAATGGAGCAATTCATTAGCTAGTTGGCAAATCTTCTTTTTTATACATATTAAAATTACTCGAGTGCGTAATAGTAACGTTGATGTTACAGATTCTGCTCCCAATGAAAACTCCAATTGAATTTTAATCGATAATGCGGTTAAATGTAATATACGAAAAAAAGAAAAGAAAATAAAATAAAATGGTGTCGTTTGTTAGTTACATAGTAATTGTGAGAGTCTTTGACGTTCTAAAAATAGGTTTATCTTATTATAAATATAAAGTTCTTTATTATTTTAGTATAATCTTTTAATTAATAAAATATCCTAATTTATAATTTTCTCTGAGATTGAAATTTCGTTAGAATTGGAATAAGATATAATTATACTTCAATTAGAGTGTGTTTAATTCGGTTTTAAAACAATATGTAGTGTATATATACGTTATCAATTTACTTCTGCTATCCCGCTATGTCAATTGGTATCAGTTTTTGCACTAATTGTATAGCTTTCCCGATTATCCTACACACATCCCTCCAATGTTTCCATCAAAAACCCCCCAAAAAAAAAATCCAAAAAGATAAAAATTCCCAAATCACAAAATGTCACCTTCAACCATTGTAGCCACTAGGGCACCGCATTCACCAGCCATCATCGATGATCAATCATCCTACCATAATCACTATCAGCTAGCAACTAAACCTTACTCATCACTGTTTCCATAAAAAAAGAATAAAAATGTAAATGTCTAAGCTTAGCTAGCATCGAGTCAAAACATTGCCGGAATTGTTGCAGATATTCCAAACCTATAGCCCAATTTTAGTGTTTCGATCCTCTGAGCTATCTCCTTGAGTTGATAGTCATTACCAAATACAGCTTGATCCAACTCTCTCTAGTCCCAATCATGGCCACCAACCACGGACAACACCTTAACCCAAGAGTAATTACAGTTTTTCCGTTGGTTGTATTTTGAAATTTGAGGGGAAAATGATAAAGATAGAGTATTGAGGTTGTATTATCTCGTTGAGTTAAAAGATATCTTAGATTTTGATTATAATCCTAATGATATTTTTTTATTAGACTCACATGATGGAAGACTTTCTTAAACTATCTCATCAAAAGTTATCATCTATAGGAGTCAAGGATTCGGTGAGGGTAAGGTGAAAATATAATGATTTAATACGAGGCAACTTATGGAAGTAGAAAAAAATGAGATTGTTCATTTGTCCAAGATTTTTAAAGAAGAATTACAACTTACTCTTGATTTGAACATTAAGTCTAATTATATGATCCAGTTCGTGTACCAAAATCAAGTTGAAGAGACTCCAATAGTAATTGACATAATTATGTTTATTCATATTGAAAATAAGAAAGTTATTCTTGGAGAAGATTTAGCTACGAATATAAGGTTATTTGGAGAGAATATTGAGCGAGATTTGGCAACAGACTTAAAAGGCTTAGAAGTTGTTCGTTTTTACAAGACTTCACTTTTTCACAGAATGATTAGTAAGATCAATAAGAAGATGAAGCATGGAGAATTCTTTTTCAAGAAAGATTAATGAGAAAGGCTATAAGTTTGAGTTACAAGATGCATTGTTTATTTGCTTAAAGTTTTATCCTCCAAAAAAGCTTGAGGATGAGTTTCCTCTAAAATGGAGAGAAAATTGATGAAACAGGACAACGAAAGCAAATTGATAGGCTACATACATATTAAGTATCTAGGACCAGACTTAATCGACGTGATTAAGTTATATTTTAATCGTAATGTGATTAAATCTCATTCTAATTCGAACGATTTAATGAGATTTTGATAATGCTATATAGTGAGATTAAATGACGCTCGAATCTAAAGGTCTCTACAACAAAGAATTTGATAGATAATCTCTAATAGAATTATAATTTTTTTTATTAATCAAAAGATCTCTTTATTTATAAGAGGGTAAGCATACTTCTCAAATTAATTTGAGAGAAAAATTGATTGCAATTATATTAAAAATAAAAGACTAAACACATGCTATAATTAACTCAAATCAAAATAAAAGATAACAAAAGACCTACAATCAGCCAAAATCTTCTAAAATCCTCTTGGATCAATCACGCAATTTGATATTTATTAACACCACAATGGCAAAATGAAAATTGCCGCGAGTGTGTGACCCACTTCCATTCGGATTTAAGAGCAAAATCCCCACCAAGAAAGCTACGAAACCACGCTTCGTCAGGCCAGAAACGGCTGCACAAATAAATGTCTAAGCTTAGCTAGCATCGAGTCAAAACATTGCCGGAATTGTTGCAGATATTCCAAACCTATAGCCCAATTTTAGTGTTTCGATCCTCTGAGCTATCTCCTTGAGTTGATAGTCATTACCAAATACAGCTTGATCCAACTCTCTCTAGTCCCAATCATGGCCACCAACCACGGACAACACCTTAACCCAAGAGTAATTACAGTTTTTCCGTTGGTTGTATTTTGAAATTTGAGGGGAAAATGATAAAGATAGAGTATTGAGGTTGTATTATCTCGTTGAGTTAAAAGATATCTTAGATTTTGATTATAATCCTAATGATATTTTTTTATTAGACTCACATGATGGAAGACTTTCTTAAACTATCTCATCAAAAGTTATCATCTATAGGAGTCAAGGATTCGGTGAGGGTAAGGTGAAAATATAATGATTTAATACGAGGCAACTTATGGAAGTAGAAAAAAATGAGATTGTTCATTTGTCCAAGATTTTTAAAGAAGAATTACAACCTACTCTTGATTTGAACATTAAGTCTAATCATATGATCAAGTTCGTGTACCAAAATCAAGTTGAAGAGACTCCAATAGTAATTGACATAATTATGTTTATTCATATTGAAAATAAGAAAGTTATTCTTTGAGGAGATTTGGCTACGAATATAAGGTTATTTGGAGAGAATATTGAGCGAGATTTGGCAACAGACTTAAAAGGCTTAGAAGTTGTTCGTTTTTACAAGACTTCACTTTTTCACAGAATGATTAGTAAGATCAATAAGAAGATGAAGCATGGAGAATTCTTTTTCAAGAAAGATTAATGAGAAAGGCTATAAGTTTGAGTTACAAGATGCATTGTTTATTTGCTTAAAGTTTTATCCTCCAAAAAAGCTTGAGGATGAGTTTCCTCTAAAATGGAGAGAAAATTGATGAAACAGGACAACGAAAGCAAATTGATAGGCTACATACATATTAAGTATCTAGGACCAGACTTAATCGACGTGATTAAGTTATATTTTAATCGTAATGTGATTAAATCTCATTCTAATTCGAACGATTTAATGAGATTTTGATAATGCTATATAGTGAGATTAAATGACGCTCGAATCTAAAGGTCTCTACAACAAAGAATTTGATAGATAATCTCTAATAGAATTATAATTTTTTTTATTAATCAAAAGATCTCTTTATTTATAAGAGGGTAAGCATACTTCTCAAATTAATTTGAGAGAAAAATTGATTGCAATTATATTAAAAATAAAAGACTAAACACATGCTATAATTAACTCAAATCAAAATAAAAGATAACAAAAGACCTACAATCAGCCAAAATCTTCTAAAATCCTCTTGGATCAATCACGCAATTTGATATTTATTAACACCACAATGGCAAAATGAAAATTGCCGCGAGTGTGTGACCCACTTCCATTCGGATTTAAGAGCAAAATCCCCACCAAGAAAGCTACGAAACCACGCTTCGTCAGGCCAGAAACGGCTGCACAAAAAAGCCCACATCCGCATGTGCGCTGTTTTCACTATTACCAATGAAAATAATAATAATAATAAATGAATAAATAAAAACTATAGAATACTTTGTGTCACAAGCAGTTTTATAATATAATTCAATTTATGGTCCCAACTCGAAACAGAAGCTTAAAAAGTGTTAGTTAAGTGGTGACGGTGAGCTCTTCTAACCGTCCCGAGCCCAAAAATTTCTATAAATTCCCCCCCCGCCCCCCTATTTTTCACTCAACTGCCTCACATTTCCTCTCTCTCTTTCTCTACTCTGCTTCTGGGCTTCCAATTTCTCCAAGTAATTAATCATCTTTCCTTGTTGTGACATTTCTTTTTATGTTAAATGAAGGTACACTTTTGAAGTTGCAATGTCATAAAATGCTTTAGGGTTAATCTTTTTCTTTTAAAAAATTATTTCAGGAAAATGTATTTTGCTGGGTTTTTCTCGTTGGGTTTCCTTGCATTGGTGTCCTCCGTTCATGCTAATGGAGGCGGCGGGTGGATTAATGCTCGTGCCACTTTCTATGGTGGTGGCGATGCTTCAGGGACTATGGGTGAGTGTTAATGCTGATGTTGTTCGTTCAAAGCTTGTACATTTTGTTGATTTTGGCTATAAACTAAATTTATTAATTAAATGTTGCAGGTGGGGCTTGTGGCTATGGGAATCTGTATAGCCAGGGTTATGGAACGAACACTGCAGCCTTGAGCACGGCTTTGTTCAACAACGGTTTGAGCTGTGGGTCTTGCTATGAGATTAAGTGTGTTAATGACCCCAAATGGTGCTTGCCCGGCACCATTATGGTCACAGCTACCAATTTTTGCCCACCGAACAACGCCCTCCCCAACAATGCAGGCGGTTGGTGCAATCCTCCGCAGCAACATTTTGATCTCTCTCAGCCTGTGTTCCAACACATTGCTCAATACAGAGCCGGAGTTGTCCCTGTAGCTTACAGGAGGTATGCTCTCTTGGTTTTAAGCTCAACAAGTGGTAATTAATGTTCGTTAACTAGAGATTAAAACCATACTCTTAATATTGTCGCCCACTTACTATTGCTCTTGTCTAGTGGCGCAATGGTTTTATTGATTGTGATTTGTGGTCAAGCCCAAGATTTTTACTTTATTTCCCATTAATTTATTCATGGTGATTTTTTTCCCCAAAAAGAAAAAAGAAAAAGAATTAGCTCTAACTTTTTTTTTCTTTGTTGGACCATTTGACAGTAACAAGAAAGTGACATTATTAATTATTGTTATTTTGTTGGGGGGGTGCTTTTGTAGGGTACCCTGCGGAAGAAGGGGAGGCATCAGGTTCACAATCAATGGCCATTCCTACTTCAACCTAGTGTTGATCACCAACGTTGGTGGTGCTGGTGATGTTCATGCTGCTTCAATCAAAGGGTCTAGAACTGGCTGGCAGCCCATGTCAAGAAACTGGGGCCAAAACTGGCAAAGCAACACTTATCTCAATGGCCAAAGCCTGTCATTTAAGGTCACCACAAGCGATGGCCGTACTGTGACTTCCTACAATGCTGCCCCTGCTGGCTGGTCCTTTGGCCGAACTTACTCCGGTGCTCAATTCCGCTAGAGCCACCAAGACCATTAGAGATTGGGTTTTAACACCTTTTTTAGCTATATATTCGTATACTAAGTATGAAATTTTAGCATACTAGGTGGTATATATATATATATATATATATATAATATAGAAGTAGCTATGTGGCTAGTTTTTGGCTTCCAGGGTCAAAAATGAAAAAACAGGGCTTATTTTAAAATGGCTTATTTTTTTCATTTTGAATTGATTTTTATGGTTGCGTGGGGTGTCTAATTATGGGATCCTTTTATTATCTTGGGGATCCTTTTTTTACCTTTCTTTTTGGGGGTTTCTGTTGAAGTGCAACAGATGGCTGAGGTGGAAATTTTTCCACCCGCCATTTGTGTTTGAAATAGCTGCTTCTTTTTTTATGCTTCTTGGAATTGCTTGCCCAGAAGCACTTTTTGGCGTGCAAGTTTAATTGTAATCAGCAGATTTGGCTGAGTATTATTATGTCGTTGGATGTAATGGCTAAATTTGTACGAGATTGGAGGTGTAAATTTCCATTTCGTTATTAATTAATCAACGGAAGTTGCTACTTTTTATTAAACATCTTGCGTTATTTATTTTGATCTTAATCCCGTGCCTTAATGTGTCAGATGAGCTAATAATCTCAAAAGTATTTGCTGCAACATTATCGTAGCATCAAACTATAAAATTATTTGTCTTATGCTCTCCAGGTTTAATGAGTGAGACAAAGCATTTGAGGTACTGTAAGAATTCAGTTCTCCAACCAAGTTTCAAAAGCGAAAAAAAATAAAAAATGACAAGAATGTAGTTTTTCTCTTTCTCAACCAAGAAATTATTTTTTTCCCACGAACTTGCCGCATTTATTTTAATTTTTCACCATCAATTGCTACCAAAACTGACAACATGCAGAGGCTTTGTTTAGTTGGTAGGTTGAAAACTTGATGATAACTGAAAATTAAAAAATGGCCAAGCATGCAAAGGGCAAACATAGAATTATTCGTGAACAAAACTTAGTTTGTGGTTGGAAGAAATAAATTATCCCGGTCTGAGTCTGCCGCTGTAGCTTAGCTTTGTGTGGCAGCTGTTTCCTCTTCTGAGTCACTGAAAAGGCATTTCATATCAAATCCTGCACTTGTGCTGTTTCTTTCAAAGTAGATTGCATCAAGATTCATTCATTCTCTCTTTTATTAACATTTCTCCCGCCAACGACCAAACGTCGCCATAATCCGATTTTCAAAAACCAAAGGTCTCGGCTCCCAAAGATTACATATCTATTGAATAGATTGATGTTGTTTGTTCTTCCGCGCATTTTCGGATTAGACCAAACATCTCAATAAATTTCTATCACTAATACCCTCTGAGTTTAACATAAGGACTTGTCCAAGGGTAAAAATTTTGGGGGTTAAAAAAAAGAAAAAAGATGGTTATATTAAATGAAAAATTCTGGTTTATAATTGATTAATGTGATTCTCGTTGTTCGTTGGTCTTGAATTTGGAGGAGATTGATGGGTCAACAACTCTCACCTGGTGTAGAATCTGACATAACATCGAGCCACGCGAGTCTCAATTTCTTCTCACGCCTCGGTCATATCAACGCTTTCTCTTAGTCCACGACAAAATGATTACGTGTCAAGATCGGACAGCATCGTCGACACGACGCGATGCGATACGATCTTTCTGACCAACGACCCCGCCAACGGCGTACGTGTCCCGCAGCCACACATCACGACAAACGCCCCCATGTGAGTCGCCGCATATTCCGTTGTTTACGCAGCCATTAATTGGCCGTTACAAAATGGACGTACCAGATTAATGCAAAAATATGAATAAATCTAATTGCTGCAACATTATCGTAGCATCAAACTATAAAATTATTTGTCTTATGCTCTCCAGGTTTAATGAGTGAGACAAAGCATTTGAGGTACTGTAAGAATTCAGTTCTCCAACCAAGTTTCAAAAGCGAAAAAAAATAAAAAATGACAAGAATGTAGTTTTTCTCTTTCTCAACCAAGAAATTATTTTTTTCCCACGAACTTGCCGCATTTATTTTAATTTTTCACCATCAATTGCTACCAAAACTGACAACATGCAGAGGCTTTGTTTAGTTGGTAGGTTGAAAACTTGATGATAACTGAAAATTAAAAAATGGCCAAGCATGCAAAGGGCAAACATAGAATTATTCGTGAACAAAACTTAGTTTGTGGTTGGAAGAAATAAATTATCCCGGTCTGAGTCTGCCGCTGTAGCTTAGCTTTGTGTGGCAGCTGTTTCCTCTTCTGAGTCACTGAAAAGGCATTTCATATCAAATCCTGCACTTGTGCTGTTTCTTTCAAAGTAGATTGCATCAAGATTCATTCATTCTCTCTTTTATTAACATTTCTCCCGCCAACGACCAAACGTCGCCATAATCCGATTTTCAAAAACCAAAGGTCTCGGCTCCCAAAGATTACATATCTATTGAATAGATTGATGTTGTTTGTTCTTCCGCGCATTTTCGGATTAGACCAAACATCTCAATAAATTTCTATCACTAATACCCTCTGAGTTTAACATAAGGACTTGTCCAAGGGTAAAAATTTTGGGGGTTAAAAAAAAGAAAAAAGATGGTTATATTAAATGAAAAATTCTGGTTTATAATTGATTAATGTGATTCTCGTTGTTCGTTGGTCTTGAATTTGGAGGAGATTGATGGGTCAACAACTCTCACCTGGTGTAGAATCTGACATAACATCGAGCCACGCGAGTCTCAATTTCTTCTCACGCCTCGGTCATATCAACGCTTTCTCTTAGTCCACGACAAAATGATTACGTGTCAAGATCGGACAGCATCGTCGACACGACGCGATGCGATACGATCTTTCTGACCAACGACCCCGCCAACGGCGTACGTGTCCCGCAGCCACACATCACGACAAACGCCCCCATGTGAGTCGCCGCATATTCCGTTGTTTACGCAGCCATTAATTGGCCGTTACAAAATGGACGTACCAGATTAATGCAAAAATATGAATAAATCTAATTATCTATTTTCGTTTTTCTTTTTCGGCGATTTACAATTTTTTTTTTTAAAAAAAAAAAAAGCTTCAGCCTCAAATATAATGGTTATAACAATAATGTCTAAAACTCAAAGTTCCATTTCGGATATTTTGAAAAAACCTACAGGTAAAGATGACTAAAGAGAGAAAGAGTTCAAGTACTTGTAAATCCCACGAACGGCGACCTTAATTCAGACATATTAGATAATCACTACTCATGCTCAAACAATGGATGCTCGTCTTTATTTATATTTTATTATAAAGTCACTCCATATGAAAATGTAGCTGAGCTGTGTGTGAGGAAATGTGCCCAGTTATGTGTTATCCAATGTCACCTTCAAGGACTGTGACTAAAGGGCTCTCTTCACATTCCAACTTTACTAAAATTCCTTCTTTTGTGCTTAAAAAATTGCGACTCTTTTAATTGATTTGATTTTGTGCAAGCCAGGTTGGCCTTGGAAGCTAATGAAAATAATGTTCCCCAGGAGGGACAAGTGATGTAAAATCATATTGGTAAGACGAAAAATAATACTCGACCACCCACCAAATATAATATTACTATGACAAAAACGATACTACTATAGTATGAATAATGTTATTGTTTTATGTGTGTCACGCTATAGCATAAATAATATCAATGCTGTTGACAAGAAATGAAAGGGCAATCGAAATTCTATCGGCCATCAACTTCAGGTTGTTTTGATGTGTCAATAATAGAAGAGCAATGCTACAAGAAAGTCAACAAAATGTAAAGAGGGCAGGGGCAAAATTGGCCTGTTGACAAAGAAACTTTATATTGTAGATACTGTTTTGGAATTACAACCAATTACATATGCATTTAATTTACAGATTAGTAACCTCGGCAAAAAGGAGGGAAGCCAAAATAAGCTTTGGAGGAAACCTACTATTAAATATTTTTAAGTCTGTATGTGTATATGATATATAACAATCACAAATGGTGGTGCCTCATTCAGTGGTTCAATCTTGTCAAGTGATCACAGTCAAGGTAACTTTGTATCTTGTAATCATGCTATACATATCTCGCTGCCTGATTCTCTGTGTCGGCATGGCGAAAGAGACCATTACAAAATCAGCAGGTGCAGGGCTCTACTATGATGTTCTGAGATTATTTTTCACATATGACCATCTTTCTTCGGCAACCTGTTCAGCCATTTGAACGGTAAAATCTCTTTTGTATCTCAATTGAGTTGCTGCAACAAATAATTAAAGATCTCATAAGAAAGCAAAAGATATAATGGACCAACAATACAAGGAACATTAACACAACACCACTTCTAAGGCAACGGTGGCCGAGCGAACTATTTATTAAAAGCTAATTAACTCTGCCGAGGTAAAAACACATCACCACGCACAGCAGGAATTTTAACATCTTCCTCCATGATGTTACTGAGGTGCCACTCATTTTTACCATACTTGTAGTAGTTCCCCAATCTCACCAAGCAATGAACAGAAAAACAAGCTAGCTAGAATAGAGATGTATAACTGGCCGCATACAATCACAGTCCAGCTCCTATTATCCACAGATTTCATCGAAAAGTGGCATTACAGTTGTCAATCTTGTAACTTAGACTTCATGATTATTCAATAAATGAGGCATTTGTTACAAATAAATAAAAGGAACAGGAAAAGAAAAACTTGAATCTGAAGATTTCAAACATTTTACTGTTCTGATTACGAAGCAAAAAAGGTAAAGTTTCACATCAGAAAATGAGTAGAGCACATCCAGAAAATGAAAGGATAATCTTTTAGAAATATAGAGTGCTAAAATATCTTATTAAGACAAAAAATTGCAAATCAACCTGACCAGTAGCCAGAAAATTAGTTTCTAAAATGAAAAAACACAATTTAATAATCTAAGAAATTGTAAACCAATTTTCACAGCTAATTTCCTAGCTCTGGCAGATCAGGAATATTAGAATTAACTAGGTCTTTTGTCACACTGAATGATAATACACAAGACAACATTCAGTTTTCCAGAACCCAAGGGGAGAAGGGGAAAATGTGCCACATCTTGAACACTGAAAAAGAAGGGCCTGCTTAGAAGTTCCAGCGAATTGAACAGCCACATCATGATTTGAGCACATATTCATCATTAAAATTGGTCCACAACAGCCTTCACGGTCAAAGTTAGAATGGCAGCATACTCAGAATTCCTAAAATCAATCTTAAAGCATCAATTCAGTGATAGTTTCTGCCTTTTATAACTCCATTGAGTGTGATCAATTTCTTATTTCAATTGCAATGCAACAATGGACTATTCACTTAATAGAAAATGCTTATCAACTGGTAGCCTTGGGAACTTTTAATTGTGCAGGCAATTAATAGCTGATTCAGCAATGATCCAAATATTTTCTGCCACTAGGTTACCAAGCAAAAGGGAAAGCAATATGTTGGAAAAAGTATTCTCTCTCTCTCTCTCTCTCTCTCTCTCTCTCTCTCTCTCTATAACCAGAATCCAAGTGGATATTTAATTTTTCTTTAAAAAACAGTTGAATTGTTAATCAAGCTAAAGGTGGATATGAATTTTTAAGTGATCCACATAAGAGAACATTTACTTAAGAAACACCACAGTTTAAAGAGCTTGCCTGGGAATATAAGGGCTCATCAAACAAGGTAACTTCACAAGGTCCGGACGTGGAGGCCCAACTCCCAGGGGTGGTGTCAAATCCAGGCCTAGGAACTTCCAAGCTTCCAGAGACATGGTAATCCACAGGGTTTTCTTGTATGTTCATCTCCGAAACTGGTTGGAATTTATCGTTCAGCAAACTGACATTATATGGTATGTAAGAGCATTGCCCCCCAAGTTGTAGCCTCAGTGATTGAGTTCCACTTAACTCACTAAGAAGGCTGCTATCCTGCCCAGAATTTGAAATCTCTGAACTTTTTCCAGGGCCAAAGTATCCAGAATAACTCCCAAAGGAAGAGCTTCCTGAACATTCCACATCCCTACAGGAAGAAACAATTCAATGGTTGAGAACAGATGGAAAAAAAGAATCATTAGTCCAACTTGAGCAAGAATTAAATCCAACAATCGGATTTCTCATCTTACATGTTATTCTGATTTCTAGGACACAAACTTTAAAGGTCCCAAAATAGAAGCTTAAACAAAGAAGTCCACTTAGTCACTTACCTATGGGAAAGCAAATTTGGATCCTCTGGTAAAACCATATGCCTATTATCGTTATTTGGAATCCATGATAGAGTTTGAAGCTGTTCCTCGGATCCCATTCTGAAAGGGATGCATATCCCATTTTGGAACTGCAAGAGATAGAAGGTCAGATAACATATTCCACTAAACATGCACAAGAATGGATTCAGGAAAAGTATTCCCTGATCAATTAAGCATTTCTTTTACCTGAGTAGTGCATTCGAATGACATAAGCTCCTGCTTTCCTAAATTTTCCTGCCAAAAGAATGCAAACAGTTTTAGTGCAACAAATATGACGTCTCACTGACAAGTGTAATTGATATCATCGAAAAAGTAATCATCTACTTCAAATAATAACAAATGAGACATCCAAGAACATAAACTAATTGAATCTAATTTCAATCACCTATGGTCTTCATAAGACTAAAAGGTAGATAAAGGACTTCTTTAGATGGCCCTAACCAAAGGAATGATAGAGATACCTTATGCATTCGTAGATGGTTAAGAGAATCCCTCAGTGAATTTTCCATTTGTCCCAAATGTTCCACACTGTTGATCTTATCTGGATTTGTCCAATACCTGCAGAATTCAATGAAATATACAATTAGCAAGAGGACGACTGACCATGGGTGAATTCTGTAAAAGGGCATGCAACAGAATCCAAACAAAAAAAAAAAAAGATTTGCAGATAATTCACCTCAGACGCCTGTGCATTTCAGAAAGTTGAGATTGCAGTAACCTTGCTTGGTTGGTCAGGTCCTGCTCAAACAATTTGAGGAATATGGAGCATGTCACGGCAAATGAACATTCTTCGAACAGAAATTTTAAATGATTATTAATAAGATAGAAGGAGCTAATTTACATACCTCAATTGTTTGAGAACTGAAATGAAGAGTCAAAAAGGAAAACATAGAGTTTCATTAGCCATATATTATAAGATGAAATCAAATTCTGCTCCAATATAACAAACTGTGCCGCTGAAATTGAATCATCAAATACCTTGTACCCAAAAATTCTTGTACATTTACATCATGGTCCAACTTCTTAAATGTCTTCTTTAATGCCTACACTTTCAAAGAGAAACCAAAAGATAAACTAGCAAATATGAGTGATGGGATTGCAGACACCAAGATCAATAGCAAAAAAGAGAATGGGTTGCAGAAGAAACTTACTTCAAGACTTTCCAACTTCCTGCAGCAATCAAGAGAAAATTAGTTTAATTCCAATTCGGTCATTATATCCATAGAAATGTAAAATAAATCATATGGTTATTCAAGGGAGATAAACTGATAGTACCTTTTTGCCCGTTCCTGCGGAGTTAGTTGAGCAAACTTCGCAATGACTTCTTCAATGCTACTAAATCCGCAGAGGGAGAAAAAAAAAAGTATGAAACTTAACAGCGACTATTACAATGCTTGAGAACTTGAAGGTTTGTGTGCACATGAAGATCCAACACTCAAAACATTTCCATTTTGATGCCAACAATCCATAATATGCACACAACTCACTTCACCAATAACTTTGCCATACATGCATAAACTTCATGGTGAAATAGAATCGCATGACAAAATTTTATAAGCCTATAATTGCTGAAACTACTTATAACTAGTATTTTACTTGAAGGCGCAAAAATAATAAACCTTCCAAAGAACTATGATTTCCTCCAATACTTAGGCACAAAGGAAAAAGTACCTTCGCTTTCCATTACACAAGGAGGGCTTGCCGGTGGGTGAGAACATGAGAAGGATAATGTCAATATCACAAAGTATTGATAATTCATTAGCTTTCTTCATGATGCCATGTTTCCTTTTGGCGTAGGTCGCTTGACGGCCATTTGTATTCTCCAACTTCTTTATTTTCAGCTTAACCCTTCCCATCCTGCAAATAATTTACAAAATGTCTTGTAATTCCCTCTTTTAAGAATCACGAAACAAATTCAAAAAAAAAAAAAACCAATGTATCTCATAATAATAATCAATTGAAGTTTCCAATCCAAGCGTAACACAATATCGTAATCAAAGCAATGATTCATAAACTTAAAATTCAGCAGATTTGAAGATCCTAAAAAACAAACAAAAACCCACATGAGTAGAAGGGTGAAAAATTAAACCTTTAATAAGGAAAAAAAAATGGAAGACAGAAAGAGAAAAGCATACATACCCAAATGAGCAAATCAAACGACAGGTTGAAAGAGGATGAAGGGAAGGGCTTAAAAGTGGGGGGAAGGGGCCAAAGAGAGAAAGAGAAAGCAGAGATGGAGGGAGAGATGCGTGAGCTTACATATAGGATTGTATTACACGACCGGGTGAGCGGGAAAAGCGGTCATTTGGAACGAGCTATAGAATAGGGATCGCTCAGAAGTTTCCCTCAAAACCGACCGAACCAACTCATTCATTTTACACCCCTTCTTATAATTATTTAACCTCAACTCTCAACCCCCCACCGTCACACTCCCTTGGCCTTTTGCTTCCCATTTCCATTACCATTACCAAGTACCAACTTCATGAGTTATATAAACCGACAACTACAACTACTCAAGCCCTCCAGTAACATCATCACTCACTCCCACATTTTCTCTCTCTGTTTGGTTTTTGTAAAGCTTTGGGTCACTTTTTCTTGTCTCTGTCATACGCTCCATTTATGTTAAATACTAACTACTAGTAATAAACGGCGTTCTGTTCCCAACTAATAAACAATGAAAATTACATATGCAGGCAGCCGTTTCGGATGAATGCCACTCTCTATATAGCGTCAATACAAAACCCTAGAGCGGTTGTGGAGCTAATATATTCATTCAACCCCCATCCGTTAATAAAACTTATAATGTTGGCCTTTTTCTTCTCCTCTCCCCATTTAATTCCCAATTTGCCCCTTCATTTCACTCCTTAATCCCTTCCTAATTCCATTTCAGTTTCACTATCACAAATTCACAACACAATTTCAATGAAAAGACATTGCAGCTGCTTGTTTCTTTAATCATCGACAGGTTGAAAGAGGATGAAGGGAAGGGCTTAAAAGTGGGGGGAAGGGGCCAAAGAGAGAAAGAGAAAGCAGAGATGGAGGGAGAGATGCGTGAGCTTACATATAGGATTGTATTACACGACCGGGTGAGCGGGAAAAGCGGTCATTTGGAACGAGCTATAGAATAGGGATCGCTCAGAAGTTTCCCTCAAAACCGACCGAACCAACTCATTCATTTTACACCCCTTCTTATAATTATTTAACCTCAACTCTCAACCCCCCACCGTCACACTCCCTTGGCCTTTTGCTTCCCATTTCCATTACCATTACCAAGTACCAACTTCATGAGTTATATAAACCGACAACTACAACTACTCAAGCCCTCCAGTAACATCATCACTCACTCCCACATTTTCTCTCTCTGTTTGGTTTTTGTAAAGCTTTGGGTCACTTTTTCTTGTCTCTGTCATACGCTCCATTTATGTTAAATACTAACTACTAGTAATAAACGGCGTTCTGTTCCCAACTAATAAACAATGAAAATTACATATGCAGGCAGCCGTTTCGGATGAATGCCACTCTCTACATAGCGTCAATACAAAATCCTAGAGCGGTTGTGGAGCTAATATATCCATTCAACCCCCATCCGTTAATAAAACTTATAATGTTGGCCTTTTTTCTTTTCTTCTCCTCTCCCCAATTAATTCCCAATTTGCCCCTTCATTTCACTCCTTAATCTTTGTTGACTCTTATTACTAGTATTTTGATTTTCATTGAAAATTTATATTTATTCCAAAGCCACTAAATACAACTCAATAATAATGACAAAAGTAAATCAATTCTTTCTGAAAAAGAAACTTGCAAGAACAACTCATTTTTACAGAGAAGACAGATGGAAAAAATCTAAACTGGGGTCACAAGTGACAAAGAGATGGTGTTCAAAAATAGCTCTACTCAAATCCTAACGTTATTATTAGGTTTGCATTTGAGCGCACTTTTAACACCTCTTCAATGTACTGATAAAATTCCTTTTCTACTTCAATTATATTTAAGAATGATCACAGATATAATTAAGCCATTTATATTTTGTTTCTCTTCCATCTCTTTTGATTGCATAGTTTTTTTTTTTTGCCCCCTCCTATTATAGTAAACTCTTCAGATTTATGATCAATCTATTTTCATTTTTTTTTTCAATTTTAGACTCTCATCTATTGTATTCGCTTACAAACATTTAAAATAATGTATTTATCTTTTTCTTTATATTTTTAGATTAATTATATTTATTCTTGTGAAGTTAGTGTTTTTGGTTTTTTGTAGGGAAGAAAATTTGAAGAGAATAATAGAGAATATAAAACTTCAAAAAATTTATCAATCATAGAGTTATTCATGTGTAGGGTGAGGAGAAGATTGCATATATATAATGAGAACACCCTCATTTTAATAAAATAAAAATGCCACTAACAAATTTAAAAACACAATCTCTAGAGTATTAAATCTATATTTTTTTAATATTTTAGCATGCATCTTAATTTTATTAAAGTAAAGATGATCTCACTAAAGAAAAATTAATAATAATAATAATAATAATAATAACAATAATAACAATAATAATAATTTTCGAGCGAAGAAATCCTCATTTTAACAAGTAAGAGTAACATTGACACAAAACAAAAAAAAATCTATGAATTTTAATACACTAACAAATAAAAAGAACACAATCTCTAGTGTATTGAAATTTGTAATTTTTTTTTTGTATTTTGGTGTGCAAAGTGAGGATGTCTTTACTAAAAAATGACTCTCTCTCTCTCTCTCTCTCTACGCGTGTGTAAGTTTTAAGATGAGAAAATAGCTAAAAATTAAAGACTCAAATAAAAATATTATTAATTTAGAGAGAGTAATTTTGATATTAATGGTGCATTCAGTAATCAGAATGAACTAGAATTGAAATCAGGAATGAGAATCATAATAATTTGTTTATTTGAGTTGTATAAATCAAAATCATAATGGAACTCATTTCCATTGATATGTTTACTTTGTCCTATAATTAAAATTAACTAATTTAATTTACTAAAATACCCTTTGTTGATTATTGTCCTTAATACTATTTCTTAATAATATTATTATTATTAGTAATAACAACAACAACAACAATAATAATAATATGAATAAATAATAATAATTGGGGTCTAATTATGGTGCCACAGTTGTATGGTACCACAACTGAATTCAACCTTTAAATTTAATTTTAATGACAACTGTGAGCTAAATCTAATAGGTAGTACCATAGTTTTACCCTAATAATTGATATAGTTGAGATACTGGATGAAGATGTTGGACGGTGATGAGCTGTCAAATCGAGATCGTTGTACGCAACAGAATCAAATGGTAATAGGGCTACAATCAATGACGAATATGACCGATGATTGATACGAGATCAGTGACAAGCGATAGCACTAAGTGATGCGAGAGAGAGTGTAGATTGTTTCTAAGCGAGAGAGAACAGTTGCTAGATTAGGGAATTTTTCTTTTTCTTTTTTTAATATATATTTTTCAATGACAAGAGAGGGTATTTTCAGAAAACAAAGAAAATAATGAGGTTATTTTCGCCATGGCTGGGGATATGACCGTAGTTCCCAACCCCTAACTAGAATCACAAGCTCAGTAGTGATTCCTTGTTTTGTGTGGGACCCATCCATCTCATTCTCATTCTATTCTTTTTTTTTTATTACATGAGACTATTTCTCAAATTACAACTCATATTACATGAGAATATAACTGATATGTACAAATCATACTATAACTGGGACCAACATACATCAAATTTAATGGAACACTGCCCAGATTTTAACTCTCTCAAATATTCGAAGGATGTCTACTTCTCGCACTGGGACAAGGAAGCAGACTACCTTCACTCAATTTTATTTGAGGAAAGAAACACCCCCATATACATTGTGGGGGTTCGAACTGCTGCTCTCCAAGTTAGAGAGCAGCAGCTCTCACCACTCGGCCATAGGCCGAGTGGCTATCCTCATTCCCTTCTTCAATTAAAATAAGTAACAACTTTTTCATTTTGATTCCTCCATTCCAATTACAATTGCTATTTAGTAAACACTCCGTAAATGGAGTATAATTCAAATAGGTGTATTAAAAGAATAATTGTACGGTGCTAGAAGCCTATCTATTGCCATTCACATCATTGGGTTTGGGCCAAAGCATTATCCCTGTACTAGACCGAGACCAACTTGAACTTAATGCACCCAATTTTTCATTTAAAAATACACCTAGTTGTGTTTATATATCTCTTGAAGTAGTACAGTTAACACCCCTTCATTATCCTTATAACACACTCTCCATCGATGCAACATTTAGAGCTCGTTTGAGATTGCTTTTGAAAGACTCAAAAATAATTTTAAAAAATTAAAAATTAATTTTAATGTTTGATAAATTTTTTTAAAAATTATTTTTAGCAAAATTACCTCATCTTATAATAGATTTTGAAAAGCGAGGAAAAAGTATTTTGAAAAATCTGATTTTGAAAATAACTTTTCTAATCAATAAAATTTCATATATATCCTTTTATGTATATTTAAAATTCAAAATTATATTTATTAATTAAGAAATAAAATCATTAACTTTAAAGAAATTATTGTCATTGCGAATTATATTGAGGTAACAAAATAAAAAATAACATTAATAATATAAAATATTTATTATAGTTAACAATTATTATATATACGTAATTAAAAATATTTTATTTATATGTTCATAAATGTATAAATAAATTTTATTCAATATTATATTTAATTTAATCATTTATATTCTTTTAACAGTTTAATAATGAGATTCATCAGACCCACACGATTATTTTAAAAACAGACTTTACCACTCAATCTCTTGAGGAACCCGCTGGTTTTACTGTTTTACAGGGTGAGAAAAGAACGGGCGGGTTGTGTGGGTTTGCAGGGTGCACTTAGAATCCAGCATCAGGACACTCAGGAAAAATGAAAGTGAGAGTGGAACATATATATAATATATCCCCCGCCATGCACTCACTCATTCTGTCATTCGCTTGAAATAATAATAATAATAAAAAAAATAAAAAAAAGGAGCAAAAAACTGGAAAAATGATGACAAGACTACAACCCCCCGTACCACTAAACCTGCCCAAAACCTCCGTTCAACCTCCGTCACACATCTCCGCCACTACCAACGACGCCGGCCTCCTCTTCCGCCAAAAGATCCTCCACCTCCAAGCCCTCAACGTAAATCCCCAAAAAGCCCTTCACCAGAACCCCAATTTCCGCTGCACCCCGCTCCCCTCTCTCCTCTCCCTCGAACACTACTTGCTCTCCCTCGGCCTCTCTCGCCCAGCCGTCGGACGGATTTTGGACATGCACCCGAAACTCCTCACTGCCGACATTCCCCGCGACCTCGAGCCCATCATCGATTTCCTCCTCGAGGAAGTGCTTATTCCGTTCAACGACCTCCCCAAATCTCTCACTCGCTGCCCTAGAATCTTGGTTTCCGATTTGAAAACCCAATTGCGTCCCACTTTTAAGTTCCTTGTAGAATTCGGGTTTAAGGGTAGTCATAAAATTAACTGTCAGACGACTGTGTTGTTGGTCTCGAGCGTGGAGAGGACTTTGAAGCCAAAGATTGATTTTTTGAAGAATTTAGGGTTTTCGGATGAGGAAGTGGAGAGGATGGTGATAAGATCTCCTGGGTTGTTGACTTTTAGCGTGGAGAATAATTTGGTGCCAAAAGTTGATTTTTTCATCCAGGAAATGAAGGGTGATTTGGATGAACTTAAGAAGTTTCCACAATATTTTTCCTTTAGCTTAGAGAGGAAGATTAAGCCTAGGTATAGGATTTTGGTTGACCATGGGTTTAAGCTTCCTTTGGCCCAAATGTTAAGAGTTAGTGATGGAGAGTTCAATGCTAGGTTGATTGAAATGCGCTTGAAGCTGGCCGAGAGAAGCTCATTATTGTAAGTTTGTTGCAGAAGTTCAAATGATTTTAATTGTATGTATATTACCTTCTTTTACCCCTTGAAATATTTATTTGGCATTGAGACGAACTTTCAATCTTCTTCTCTGATGATTGCTTGATCATGTGTTGTAAATCGTGGAGATAAAGGAACCAAGTAGTTTGGTGACTTTATCTTGTTTACCCGGTTTACATGAAAAATGAATGATTTTTTCTTGCCATTTGCATACTTTTTGATCATGTTTGTTGTTTGGGAAATTGTTGTTGTTCCTATACCATAACTGGGATCTTCGTTATAATTTAATTTAAATCTGCTACGCCCTGTTTTGCATGCCCTATGCAACCTCGTAAATTGGTGATTTTGTGGATGGTTCTCCGTGGCCATTGTTACTTTACTAGAGCTCCTTGAGGCTAAAATGATTTGACCATCCATATTATTATACTCCTCTGATTTAAATTCTAGAGGCGTTTCAATAGTCTTTTCAGTTTTTGGTGTCTTGTTTTCAAGAGGTTAACTTGCTTCCTTTTGAGACTGACTATACTATAATTGATTCTGGTTGATGTCAAAACTAAATGCTGTCGCCACTGGCGAGATTGATAATGTTGAAACGAGTGGAGACTATAGTCTTACAAAGAATCATCATCTTTTCTTGTGACCAAATGTAAAATTTTTGAAGTTTGTATTCTAGTTCTGATAAGTGGAGCTTGAAGACTGTTGGGGTGTCTGCATCCAGTTAGTAAAGAGACTCTAGGACTTTTATTTATTTATTTATTTTTTCAGAAGCTGGGGTTTGGGTTTTGGGATGTTCATCTTTCTTCATTCTGGAGCTGGAGTTTTTGTTTCAGTGGAAGCCTGATATTATTTATTTTTCATTTCCTAAAAATCTTAAGTTTCTGAGGGGTTTGGCTACTACTTTCTAGATTGAACTAATCCCAGTCTCGACATTTGAGGCTTGACATTTTGAAAGTCGCATGGTTGTTCCACAGACCTTTGTAATTTGTTATTCTTCTACTTTTATGAACATATCTTGCCATTGACGGCAATGACAACCGTCCGGCCCACCGCTACTCACTCAAAGGATGCTGCTTCACATTATCATGATTCGTGTACATCATGGCCTTGGCGCTCAGAAAAGCCAAGTTTTGTTGTCCATTCTGTTACTCAGCAAGAAAATCTTGTGTAGTAAAAGCTCGTTTTCATTAGGCTCATACCTGTTGTCAAGCTTTGAAAGAGTAGTGCTATTTTCACCCCCCTGGTTGCAATTACAGTGAAGGACAATGATAAATCTAACTAAATCACAATATTTTCTCTCTCTCAAAAATCAATGTAAGCTCTTTACTTCTCAAATACTTATTTATTTACCTATGTGATAAATAGAAGAGTGAAAAAATAAATCCTCTATCAAAATTTCTTTCAAATAAAAATAAGTTTCTATTATTTTAGTTAAAATTTTCCCCACATCAAAATAATAGCAATTACATAATGTTTGCCCGTCTTTGACAATAATGAGAAAAAAATTATCTTCAAGACACTCTTCAAATAAGATTTTTCAGATGAGATCATTATTCTCTCTATTCAACGATTTCATTCGAAGAATTTTATATGAAAAGTCTTTTGTAATTTTTATTATTGAATAATAAAATTTCATTTGAAAAATCTTTTGGTGATACTTAATACACGCTCAAATTTTATTTTTATACATTGTTTCTTTTTCTACAAACTCTTTAAATTCATCATTAGTCTCATTGGAATGTCATGTTATTCTAAATAGTAAACATTAAAGAATTTGTATCTAGCAAGAATTCATTTAAAGTCAGGTACTCTCTAAAATTACGCAAAAAGCATACCGTTTATCCAACGGTTGAATGTAATTGTAGTACAGTACCACAGTTGCTCCACAATTGTACCACAAGTTTTCTCCGTTCTCCCATAAAATCTAGAAAATTAAAAATAAATAAATCACACAAGATGACATGCACAGTAGGATTTGAAAAAAAATGGTAGAAAATGTTACTGAGAGCGATATTTTGGGAATTAAAATGAACGCTAATAGTATTAAGGTATGTATTAGTTTTACTTATTGAGGGTTCAATTAGAAAAGGAATTTTAAAATAATGGGTCCTACTCTTGAAAGGGTTCGATACACCGTTATGAAAAACCTAACTTCTTGGAATGACGTGAAATTGTTTGAGAGGACTTTTTACGACCCAAAGATGAATTTGATGAAAGAAAAGCGAATTAGTTTTAGGAGGAAAACTCAATTTTTTTTTCTCAGGCCTATTTTGGGACCAAGACTAAAGACCATAGTAAATGGTCTTGGGCTTGTAAATGATGATTTTATAATGTTGAGCTGCTTTTTTACTTGCACGTTAATATTGGCGGACAATACTATATAAAAAAAGAATAATGATATAGTCATAAATTTTTATATAAATTTATTTTGTATAAATTGATGTGTCATTAATTCATTGGTTGAATTAAATATCTCTTGGCCCACATAATTTGTTTATATTATTTTATATTTCCATTCAACCAATGAATTAATGTCACATCAGTTTGTACAATATAAATTTATACAAGAATTTGTGACTGTATCATTACTCATAAAAAAACAGGAGTTGGTTTCGAGCCTCGAAACAATTTCTATGAAATTTTTGGTCTTTTTTTAAAAAAAAATTAAAGAAAATCTCAAAAAAAATTGGTAGAAATATTTAAAATGATGTGAAACTGTTCTAGAGGCTCTTCATAACCAAAAGCAGATTTTGGTGAAAAAAAACCAAATTAGTTTTTAAAGAAAAAGTAAACTTTTCTTCTCAGCCCATTTTATGCCAAAACCCGAAGGCTATAGAACACAGTATTGGGCTTTTAAAGGAAGGTTTTAGATATTTTTAGTTGATTTTTTGTATGAAGCTCAATATTGGGGAAACTATACCGTAATTAAAAAAAAAAAGTGTTGGTTTCGAGCCCCAAAATGATATCTACAAAGAAGTTAGAAAAACTTTTTGGGCTGATGTGAAATTGTTTGAGAGCGTCTTTATGACGCAAAGAGGATTTTGGTGGAAGACAACCGAATTAGATTCTGAAGAAAACAAAACACTTTTTCTTTGGACTTATTTTAGGACTAAAACTAAAGGCTTATAGCACATGATTCGGGCTTTTAAAGGACGATTTTGGAATTTGAGTTGATTTTATGCACGAAGGTCAATATTGGTGAAACAGTACCATTGCAGAGAATGGATATGGTTTCGAGGGCAAAACTATATTGCAATAGTAGTACTGTATCATTATTATAATTAGTTATTAGATTTATAATTCTATAGTTGTATTAGTTAAATTTAATGGCTGAAAGCAACAGTGGTACCATACCACTGTTGCAACATAACCGGACTCTAGTTTCGAACCTCGAAATAATTTCCATAGAATTTTTAATTTTTCTTTTTGAAGAATCAAAGAAAATCTCAAAAGAAATTCGGATAGCTTTTTGGAATGATGTGAAACTATCTAAGAGGGATCTTTATGGGATCAAGATTCTCTCATGATCTGATTATATTCTGAGCAAATCACTCAATTACTGATTGGTTATTAATAAATTAAAAAATAAAAAAAAGTTAAATCTTACTCATATACTACAAGTAAAAGACACATAACAGAAAATTTTAAAAAAATCATAATAACTTAGATCAGGAGAGGATCATGTACCATCTTTATCACCCAAAGAAGAGTTTGGTTGAAGAAAACTGAATTAATTTGAGGAGAAAGAACCAAAAAAATTTTTCTCAAGGCTATTTTAGGCCCAAAGCTATGGCTATAACATACGGACAATTTTGAAATTTTGAGCTGATGTTTTTTTGCACAAAGGTAAATATTAGCAAAACTATATAAAACGAGAGTTGGTTTCGAGTCCTGAAATAATTTTTATGAAAATTTTGGACTTTTTTAAAATCAGAGAAAATTGAAAAAAAAAATTAGAAGAACTTTTCAAAATGATGTGAATATTGCCAAAACTATACCATAAGAAAAAACGAGAGTTGATTTTGAATCCCAAAATAATTTCTATTTTGATTTTTTATTTTCTTAAAAAATCCAAATAAATTAGGTGAACTTTTGGGAATGATGTGAAATTGTTTGGGAAAGCTCCCTTTGATCCAAAGAACATTTTAGTGGAAGAAAATCGAATTAATTTTCAAAATTTCAAAATCGTCCTATAAAAGTCCAAAACTGTATGTTATAGTCTATCGTTTTGGGTCAAAAATAAGTCTTCAAAAACTGATTTGGTTTTCTTCCATAAACATCTTATTTGGGTCATAAAAAACCTTCTCAAACAGTTTCACATTATTCCAAAAAGTTCTCATAGTTTCTGAAAGTTCCATACAAAAGATTCCGTGGCTCGAAACTGATTTTTTTTTTCAAATGGTGTAGTTTCATCAATATTGATGTGAGTACAAAAAAAAAGCTCATAATTCCAGCATCTTCCTTTAAAATCACAAGATCGCCTGCTACAACCTTTAGTTTTGGGTCTAAAATAGGTCTAAGAAAAAAAGTTAGGGTTTTCTCCTAAAACTAATCCGGTTTCTTCCACCAAAATAATCTTTGGGTCGTAAAGAACCCCCCCAGCTCATAGTCATCATATTGCTTTGTGTGGGTGTGAATTGCTTTTTTAACAAACAAATATAATTTTGTTAAAAAAAACCTGGGGTCTAATCTATTTTATACGGACAAGCTTCTTACCACGGGGGATGAGTTGAACTATTGAATATCGAATTGACAGTGCATTTCTGCGATATTTTCACATGATCACTGTAAAATCTTACTAACCTTATTTTGATTTTTCTATTTTATTGAGTCTCTAACCATTTGGTCAAGTCCATTTCCTGCTTAAGCTTGAGAAATTGTATTGGCTCTATCTATGGACAAACTCTTAACTGAAGAGGGCACTGAAAATTTTATTTAGTTGAAATCAGGGACTCATGCACTAAATTGGCTTTGATTGGAGTTTGGTTTTTCAAAAGCTTCTACATATCACGGGATTTGGGATGTTTCAACTTTCAAAGAACTGTTAACAGCTAATAACAGTGCGTGAGATTGGGAAAGAAACAGTGAAAGAGTTGAATGTATATGTGTGTGCGTGTGCAGCGGCAGCAAAATGCGAGGTTGTTTCCTGAAAACCAGTGAAAGCCATGATCGTGTAAATTGTCACAATATGTGTCTCTTTGTGTCAGCGAACAAATATCTTGTCCCATTTTTGGATCAAAGTCCACAGAGTGTATTTAATTAACGACGGTTGCTAATGCTATGCAAAAGCTCCCCATGTGAGCGGCATGAGTTTTCAGCAAATTATGTTCAACTGTTCCCATCATGAATGTGAACGCATTATGCTGCAGATTTTGTGCCTGATTTTTGCAGAGACATGGGAGAAGGATGTTTTTATTTTTATTTTCTTCCCCTTAAGTTTCAGTTTCTTGTTTTGTCTTTGTTACCCTTCATCATCATCAATATTATATTATATTATTTTATTTGTCTTTCGTAATAGTTTTCACTTTCACAGTCTAATGATAAAACTTAAACTAAACACAAATGCAAAATGGACAAAATTATTGGCGACCAAAAAATAAATGATTGTTTATGCTCTTGGAAGGGACAAAGTGTAAAAGAGAAAAGAAAGGTGGGATACGACTTGTTCAACGGACTTTAAATTACACAAGTGTCAAAAATAAACTGAAACAAAATTCCTTTCTCAGGATCTTCAATTACCTCCCAAGTGGCCTCTCAGCTTTTCTAGCAGCACATTCATATTAGGGGCTCTTTTGATGAATCTTTAAAGTCCTTTTAAGCTTTTTCATCTGGCTCCCACTCCAAGAAAGTCAATGAACGGTGGAGGAATAGTGTCAAAGTGACTGGCAACTCTGTTCCCTGTAACTGATGACGAAGGTTCAGTAGGTGAAACTTGTGTTTTTGATGCCGTGAAATCAAAGAAACTGTCAGGATTATGGATGTTTGAGTTTGACTGTTGCATTGCCATCAAGTATTGAGGGTTGTTGCAGTTGTGGAGGTTGAAACTCGCTGATGATGATGAGATATTACGGGGTACTTCATCCATTGGCCTATCCCAAGATCTGATATGGCTGAACATGCCCATCATGTCATTGCTTTTGGGACCTGCAAATTGAACAAATCAAAATGACTAAGAGAACCAGACAATTTGTAAGGAAAACTGAAACCAAGTGTGATATGTTAAAATAACACACACACAGGAAAAAGTAAAGAGAAAGAATTTAAGGCAGAAAAAAGGCGAGCTTGTTGCATCAGTCAATGAAGGTGAGATTGTTGCGTCAGTCAACGTAATGTATGTGAAACAAAAAGAATGGATAAAGAAGGCACCAATGAGAAGGAAGGAGCACGTAACCCAAATCCACAAACTGAAGGAAGCAAGGAACACAGAAGAGAATGGGGATCAACTAACTGAGCAATATAAGGGGGATGACGGAGACACACCAGAGAAGAAATCACAAGGTGTCTGCTGCTGTGCCTGTGCACAAAACCCACTGTGATGGACTTGGTTGCTCGAGGATGAGATAACTTCTTGTTGCCCAAGGAGCATGTAAGGGGAACCATTTAAGCGATAATCAAGCCCAACACCAGCAGCACCATTAAAGTTTCCATATGTGAAATGATAAAAACCTCCATTCACACTACCAATACTACTGCAGTATGGCTGTGGTTCTATTATTCTTCCGGCCGCCGCATCATTGGCGACAAAGCTTGGCATATCATCCATTATTCTGTTAACTGATTGACTCAGCTTTCTTCTCCTACAAGCACTGGATTGTTCCCTATACTTCCTAGCCATTATAACATGCCAATGGTTCTTGACAGCATTATCAGTTCTTCCAGGAAACAGCCTAGCAATCATGGCCCATTTATTGCCATAGAGTCTATGAGCATGCATTAGCCTTTCTTCTTCTTCTTCTGTGAAAGCTCTTCTGTTGATCCTTGGATCCAACTGATTAAACCACCTCAGCCTACAGCTCTTACCTTCAATATATCACAAATACAAACAAAGTAACGTGAGGCAAAGAGAATGTAATTAATTGGCAATCTTAATAATAGCTGACTTAATAAGCTACCTGATCTGCCTTCTAGCTTCTCAGCTATAAGGTTCCAATTTTGAGGGCCATAAAGAGCAACAAGTTCTTTAAGCTTGGTATCTTCAGCAGGCCTCCAGTGACCTCTAGCACAAGTCTTAGTTTGCCCACCATCTGAATCCTTTTCACTGGGACCGACTGAGTTTTCATTAGGGTTAAACTCTTCATTCAAGTTGATATCACACTGATAATGAATCAAGGTCTCACTTGTTTCACCACACCCATCACTGCAATCAGAGCCTTTACTTTTTCTCACCACATTATTATTACTGTCATTAACATCAATAATGTCACATTGACGTCGTTCCTCAAAGTTGTTCCCCGGCTTATCATTTGAACTGCAACTTCCCATGAAAGGAAAACCCCAAGCTCTCTCATTTTCCTCTGAAACTGCACCTCCATAACTGGGATTATTAAGAGAGAGAGACCCCATCCCCATATCTGCATAAACATCCATCGATAACGATAATGAAGAAGAATAAGTGGGAGAATAGTTGCAAGTGAGGCCGTTCATGTCTTCAGATCATTTTCGCTCCGACAGACAAACGCTGTTACAGAACTATTCAAAGTGTGATTTTCATGTGCATATTATATTTATTTATAATCCAAAAAACAATAAGAGGAAAAAAAATCTTGAAACAACAAAAACAGCAAAAGTGTTTTGACAGAATCCTACACGGCTTCTCCTCTTCTTTTTGCGTCAAAACTTGAAGAGAGAAACAAAGAGTGAGAGAGAGCGTTAAAAGAAGGTACCCACACTCTAACCAGATGCTGCTTGACTTAAAACTAGTTCCTTAAATTATTATTATTATTATTGTAAGGAAACAAAAATCGTAAAACGATTACACGTGTGGGAGGGAAGGAGGGAGGATGCATAAAATAAATAAATAAATATAAAGACACAAATGGCGAATCTCTCTCTTTCTTAAGACTGTCTACAACTCGTAACTCTATAGTGACAAAGAAAGACTCTAATCTGATATGTATGTGCAGATCAGAGCTATCAGCTGGGGCAGAAATTGAGAGCTTTGACGCAACAGCCACCTCCTCTCCTGGATTGGCCTGTCAAACAGTTGTAAATAACATAACATAAATAGGCCATAACTCTCTCTCCGTCTCAATCGCTCTGATTTTTTCACTCCTCTTTTTTTTTTTTCCAAAAATAATTTTAGTTAACCTGATCAGAGAGTCGGGAGATGGGTTTTAACTTGGTTAACCACCTGAAGTTGACGCCGCAACCATCCCTTTTACCTAAAAATTACTTGATTCATTTCTCTTCTGTCGCAACTAATTGGTAACAGTACAGAAAAGTTCGATGCCTTAACGTCACCTTAATTGTCATTTCTTTATTTTTATTTTTTTTTCTCTCAGTTGTCTTTTCCCTTGTCTTTTATGAAGCCCCTCATTGTTACCCTGAACCTATAAAGTTTGATGGTGCAATTACGACAGATTTATGTTACTGTGCTTTCAATCCTTTAAGTGTTCCGTTGCATGTAACAAGCCGAAGCATACTCAAATAATTAAGAAGAATTTAAAATGACTGCACATTCTTGACAAACATCAACTAAACCAATCAAGAAAGAGAGGCATATTTTCGTGCAAGGAATTAAGTTGTCATTTCTTTTAAATCCTAAACCACAAAATAGAAAATAAACAAAAAAAGAAGTCGCCCATATATTATTAAATAAATTATAAGCTTTCGAGTTTTTACTAACCGGAAAACCAAACCCAATGGCAGACGTTACATTTAATGTGATCGCCAGCAATGTACGATCATCTCTCTGCAGTGAATAGAGAGTCTTGGTCAAAATTAAAACATTGAAAAATCTGGCTTTACATGAGAAGCAGACCAACAAAAAGACCCCAGCGATTGAAAAAACAGTTCACTGATACCCCCCCCCCCCATAAGAGGATTAACTAGACTACCAATTTGCAGTTACTCCTCAGCTTGCTTTGCTGCCTCTATAAGACTATAACTATTTTCAGGCCATAGGGGTCCCAGTTAAAGGAAGCATGTTGGTGTCATACTTTAGGTTTTTTTTTTCCTGCCTGAAATATCATTTATGCTGGCACACATGCATGTGAACTTGCTTACTGCATCATTCATTATTCATCATCTGTCTTTGATGTCATCATCATCACCTTTGATTGATTGAACCACACATTGCATTGGGAACTGGCTAAACCTTCTCTTTCATTTTGTCATATCTTTCTCCGACTTCGTCGTAAAAGTTTTGATGGGCTGCAGCTCTTACAATGAGTGAGAGCTGCGGCTGGTGACCCATGTGTTCGTTCGCCTGTGGCGAAGTTATTTCTTTGGTATTTAAGAGAATAAATATTTAAACTGTGTTATCATAGAATAGGTGTAATTAATTTGAATACATATCTTATGTAAATGTTAGTGAATCTCTAATTATACAATATGCATCACTAATTCAAAAATAAAATAAAATTAGGCATGTCCCTGCCTATTTATTATTTAAATACAAGCTTCATTATTCTTTTACCAGTTTAAGTACCCCAAAAATAACAAACGATTATAATAGCATTTATTAGGGAAAAAAATGTTACACCTCAATCATTATTGTAGTAATTAATTATTTCGATATGATTGGACCTTAGAGCAGTAAAAGGATAATAGTCCTATAATTTCCGTTTACTGCATAAACCAAATTTTGACATGATTAATTCCTCTATTTTTTTTTCTACAAGAAAAATTATAGAAGTTTAATCGATAATTTGAGAAATGTAACTAAAAAAATTTTCATTATTGTATCTTTGTACAAAAATGATCTAGATCTGGATGTAATGTTGCTATACATTGTAGTTTAGCTAGTTCACGATTTCAATACTATTTAGACTATTCAAAACATTGCTATGGAGATATATTATATATTAGAATATTCAAAACATAGTTATGAAAATATATTATGTATCTTATTGTTTATCATACAGTGTATAAAGTTACTCATTAAATCATCTTTTGGTTTCTGCATACATTGTAGAATAATTCCTTCTTTATAATGGTTATTCAAACCGTAAAAATTACCAAAATTTTTGAATAATTTAGGGGTTCGGTTTAGTTTTTTTTTTTGTTTCGGTTCGGTATTTTATAATTGAAAAAAAAAACCAAATAGATTAATGTCAAAATCGAACCAAATAGAAAATTTCAAACTGATTTTTTGAAATTCCCTAGCCGAACAAAATAAAAAAATTTGATTTATTTTGAAACCGAACTGATTCCAACTCCTACCCACCGCTAGTTATCTTGACATTGAGGGTCACTAGTATTATGAATTTGCGGTGTTAGAGTCTAATTTTACATAGATTCTAATGCATATTTAAGCATAAAGGAGTTTTTTTTTTTTTGAATTAAGCTTAAAGGAGTTTAGAATGCTTAAAGTATGATTGAGATGGGATAATTATGAGCCATGCAGTTTAGAAGATGGCCTTGTGGCTTGTGGCTTGTGGCTTGTGGCTGTGGGTGCGGGAGGTTAGATAGGTACTTTTTTCCAAAGAGCTCAAACTCCAAAGACTAAAATGATTAAAAAAGAAAAAAAAATGCTATATTTTCAGAGAAAAGGACAATGGATCACTCGGTCTCCAACTTTTCAGACACTGAAACGAAAACAGAAAAGTGGAAACATCAAACATTTGTATTTGTGAAATGAGATTGACAGACAGGTAAACCAAAATTAAATTGTGCGGTGCTGTGCTGTGCTGTGTATATATCATCATGCATATCTTGAACCTGATCAAACCTTTCTTGTGGCTTTTTTCTTCTGATATATCTGAACTTGCACGACTCCCACGTGTGCCTGTGTTTGCACGAGTGGACCCGCGATTCAATTCCAGCTGAATTATTGAGGGTACCGACTCAGTTTCAAAGTTCAAACATAGGATGCCCCTCTAGGCTCTAGCTCTGTTTCAATTTTTCTCTCTCTCTCTTTTTTTTTTTCTTTCCTGTTCTCTGTATTGTATACGGTGGAAGGAATGGTTGGCCCCAGGCTTTTTCATCGGGGCACGTACGTGATGTAACGCTGAGGAGTCAGGACTCAGAAAATTAAACCCCATTGGGAGGGAAACACAGTTTCATTCTTCTACCAAAACCTAACCCATCGGGTTTTTATATCCAAATCTAGAAATGTCTGTTGGTTGTTTAACACTGCATTCCATGCAAGCAGTGGATCCCAAGTACAATAATGGCAGCGTCGACAATATTTTTATTCTTAATCTGAATTCATACAGTATTAGAAAGCGCAACATATAATGATATAAGCCAGAAAGCTTATTAATTACCTGATATCTACTAAATAGTCAATCACCTAGAATGCGGAAGATCCAAACAAAACTTAACAGAGATGAATGCTAATTAATGTAGTTGAATTACCAAACCAAGAAGCAAAACTGTTGAGAGGGGAGGGGGGGTCCCTGGTGTGTGTGTTGGGTAGGTTTCTTTTCTTGTCGAGTAAGGAGGTGATGGGCTCCCACAACACACACCCATTAAGTTCATGTGCTTGAGTCTGTTACATGTCCAACATGAATGAAGAAACATGCTTTTGAAATGACCCATTTTTGTAAGATGTGTTGAAATTACCGAGCTAGCTAGCAGCTAGGTGAGAGTATAATCAATCAATCAAGTATTGGTAATGACTAAAATCGAAACCCGCGGATAACATGAAAGTGAAAGAGAGAGCAAAAGGTCAGATAACATAATATTTGATGGCCCACCATATAAATAGTAGGGCTGAACCATAAGATTCTGTTGGGGCTGTTCCCTTGGAACCATCTGAAAAGGAAACCAAGATGGTGCCCATTAGTAGCTATATAGGGTACCCCAGCGCTCCCGGCAACAGGACAAATTAAATCTAAGCAGTGAACTGGGTTTTTCTAAAATGCAAAGCAAAAGCATAGGCTGTAGGCACAATACATGAATACAATACAACCAGCATAGTATAGATCGTGCATATATATATATATATATATATACATGCTTTGCCTTTCTCTTCCTGATACAATTATACAAATACAATTACACGTTTGACATATATCAAGCATCGAAGCCAGTTAGCTTTGTCTCAAGGCAAAATAACACTGCTTTCAATTTGCAATTTGGATACTTTTCCCATACGCATGTAAACAAGAGAGATATGACCCTATCGTGTGACCTCTAGACCTTTTTATTAATTAACGAGGATATCCCAAAGGATTTTAAAGTTGTTCTTAATTTTCTAATATATTATCTTTCTGGTTCTGGACCTG
This sequence comes from Citrus medica, assembly GCA_002013955.2. NCBI lineage: Eukaryota > Viridiplantae > Streptophyta > Magnoliopsida > Sapindales > Rutaceae > Citrus > Citrus medica. Next base: position 19,712 of record MKYO02031624.1, on the reverse strand, counting down.
GATCGCACCTTTGAATCTGCATTTCAATCACTTCACCGGCTGTTTCATCGGAAATCCAAATAAAATCATGCATGGTGTAGTAAGCTAGTCATGAGTACGGTGAGAGTCTGTTGATCACAAACAACTCGAAGCTATAGAATTTAGCATAGATGCCCAATGGGTCGGACGGCACATAGCATGGCAGGATATGAGCATGTTTTGGTGGGACACGCAGTACGGCACGGCATGTACATGGACCGTGGTGGACTTAGAATTTTAAGCATACAAGCCTTAAAAACACAGCACGATGAAAAAAATATAATAAGCGCGTTTTATTTTTTAATAAAAATAAATTTAAAATTTTATGATTTTACAGGTAATTTAAAATTGAAAATTTTTAAATTCATTTAATTCTTAGTTTTAAAAAATTTATAATTGATTTATATTTATAATTTATTAAATAAATTTTTGATATCATGATTTGAATGAATAAAATTATAAATATCATGGTTTTATAAATATGCATTACTATTATTGTAAATTATGATTTATGACTTTATGTAAGTCTAAAGTAACAATTAAGTTAACTCATAAGAAAATTTTATTATTATTATTATTATTATTGTTAAGTATTAAAAAAATTTAATACTATAAGGTCAAACTTAGTAATTAATATTATATTTTCTTACTATTATTAGTTTTTTATTATTAAATATGGACATGAGTTTTGAATTTTCAATTCTATTAAATTTTAAAATAAAGACATAAACTTGAAAAAAAAAACACACTAACAGTTTAGCATTTGCTCTTAAAAAATTAAAAAAAGGAAAAAAACTTATTGAACTTTTTTTCTGAAGCACGGCACGGCACGGCACGACACGTGTGGATACGATAGGAAACATATAATGGGTAGGGCACGACACGGACATGAGCACACATGGACCTTACTTTGCCCGCCGGACCCATTAGCCATCTCTAATATTTAGTAATCATTATTGCAATAACATGCAAATGAATTATATGAGGAGCTTGTTTCCTTATATTATTATGTAAAGTACATAATTTTTCCACAATCGTTAATTCAACATTTGTGAAAATATAAAATAATAAATTAAGATATTTCTACAATTATTAAATTTTCATCAAGTAGTTATAGAAAAATTGTGTATCTTATATTATTATACAAGGTAACTAAAGTCATTATATGAAACTAATATCATATTTTTACTTTATTCTTAATGATTGTAAATTACATTTAATAAAAACAACTTAAGGCGGGATACCCACTGTATTTTAGTGGTCCTTTGAAGAGTTGAGTTGAGTTGAAGTGGAGGGAAATTTATGGTGTAATTATAGTATAATATTATAGTTGTATTTAATAGTTAAATATTAATAAATTTTATTAATTTAAATACATCTAACGGCTGTGGACAACCGAAATAAATTGTGAAATGTGACATCTTAGACCGACGTCTTGACGTTGATGGGCAAATCGCTGCCAATCATAAATGCACTCTCACTTTACACAGTCAAGGAAAGAGATCCACAATCCAAGCTATGACATTAAGTGCACCTTTCATGAAAATAGTGAGTAAAAAAGAGGTTTAACGATAAATTGACAGTGGCAATAAAAGAACCACTTGTGATTTTATGTTTGCATCGATGTGGCATCAATTTCTATTTTCACTTTGGGGGAGAGCAAGAATTTATTACACACGCCTAGCAAATAGAATATTACCAAAGGCCCGTCTCATCAACGATCAATCAATATGTACCTGTTTCATGTTTGATCAATATAATGAAATTGTGCTCTGCTGCGACGCTACTCTCCCCCAAGCCCCGGCCACGTGGGAGTCATGTGACAAGCAGAAACCCTAGGAGCCTATCTACAAGGAAAGAACAGCTGTTCGAATCAAGGTTGAAGCTATAAAGTTTGTAGGGCAGTAGTAGTTCACAAGTGCCACTACCAAAGCAGGGCAGAGGTAGCTGTAACTCTACTCACAAACAGCAAGCTGATGAAGTGTTCATCACATCAAGCATTCAGCAGCATGTATAGGTTACTGAAAAGAAAGTCCTAGCTGTCCTGGCCAGGGTGTAAATTTATATGCTTCAAAGGAAAGGATGTAAAAAGTTTACAATGCCACATTTAGATATAAATGATGAAGAGTTCGGGAGTACTGTTTCTGTCATATGTATAAGCTTTAACAGTTAGCATCACATATATACGTAATACGTGCGCGTGTGTGTGTGATTCAGAAAAAAAAAGGATCAGAAACAGAAATTCAGAAATCCCTTTAAAAAGATATGGCTCAGTAAATATAAAGAGTACTGCATAATTTGTTATTTCTCCTCCTCGGCCCACACTTTTCTATGATTTGCAAGAAAGATGTAAACAACTCGGACTAAATGAATGGTCTAGGATTTTCGCTTTCAAGAACTTCTTCTTCTTTCAAAAAATTAAATAAATAAATAAAATGAGAATTGAGAAAGACACCATCATCGTCATACTGACTTCTTTTTTTTTTTTTATAATAATCACGAGGTATTTTGGAGAAGGCCTCAATTATGGGAGGTACTTTTAAATCCGTACCACAATTCAGATTAAAAGTCTTTGCTCGAATTGGGAGGCACAATTCTCCCAACAAAGATGACTTCCCTGCGACTCGAACTGAGAAACAAACCCAATCAAGCCACTTAAGGAGACTCCATTACCAATAGAGCCAACACTTTATTGGTATCATCATAGTGACTTCAAATTAATAGAACCAGCTATAAAGTTTTTTTTTTAATAAAAAAAACTCAAAAAGGTAAGAAATTAATTTCACTTTGATTATTGGAAAAAAAAAGGACAAAGAATTGATTTTGTAAGAGAATATACATTTTCTTACTTACAGGAGTTATCTGCATCACTCTGTGTGTCTATGTGTACGTATAATTATGTATCTCATTGTATGGTTATGTACGCAAAAGTTCATTTTAGAAACCAACAAAAAAAAGTAAAAAACTTTGATTGTCAACAGTATTTGGACTCGCAATCAGATTGGGAGAAGCAAAGAATAACAAGTGACGGTACCTGTCCACGTGCGTAGACCCTTCAAACAAGCAAACCAAGCAGGCCCAACCCCAACGGTTCATGCTCCGGACACCGTGCCATAAAAACCAAAAAGCCTATGTTTTGTTTGTTAATTATATATATAATATTTAAATTGCCAAGATCTGTAGCGGCTGATGTTGCGTCGACTCGAGGATAAAATATTCGCGCAGCTAATAAATTACTCACTTTTTAAGTTCTTATAATCTGGAATAATTATCTAATTAGCTCTTCTGTTTTCCTATAGTTGATAGATTTAATTGTTTAAAAATATCATAGTGTTTCGGTCTGGTATATATAATTTTAAATTCTAACAAATCACACTATTAATAGCTGTTTTTTATCGATGTGTGTTGAGTTACGAGAAATTTTAGAATATATTTGAGGTATTATATCACTCATACAATAAGTAATAATGTCACGACATTTGTGTATTTATTTTGAACCACTATCATACAAGTAGTGGTTATATTAAATTCAATTATACATATCATGCATGCATCAATTGATTGTAATACATCTGGGGTATTTTAGAATTTCTCATCACCTACACATATAGTAAACATAAATGGGACGAGAAAGAGTGACCTTCGGTATTCCGACTCCGATATTTAAGTTAATAATAATAATCTTTTCAAAATATTTGTGGATTTATGCGAGGATCGTGCTCTTATTGTTTATGTTTTAAACTGATTCTCTCTGATGAGTCACAATTTTACATTTTAAGCTAGCTGACTTCGTGATGGTTCATTATTTCATCCTAATTTCTCTGCTAGATAAGATCTTCCCCTGACATGGGTTGGGTGTCAAATTATCCTGCCAACACAAAAATTAAAAAAAAAAAAACCTTTTATATAACTTTTGAAAGTACCAAAACTAACTAATGATTTTACTAGCATTTACCTATATTTACATATCTTAGGTAAAATAAAGACTGGAATCTTGTCTGATAGATATAAGGTTTGATATTGATAGGTGTGGAAATTAGGGGTTACTTTAATATAAGCGTTTCTTATTGCTATATTAAGAAGCACTTTTCAACAGCTGGAGTAATTGTATTAATGATATTCCTAAGTCATGACCTCTGGCAGCCTAGCACATTGAAACTCTTCATTTGTATATATAATGTAATTTGAAAAGTATTGTTATATATCCCAATTTTTTATTTTAAAAAATTATCTCAAATTATGTGGTATTCATTAATTGATTGATTAGATAATATAATTAATTCACTTAAATCTTATAAAAAAGTATCAATAATACTTAATGAACGACGCATCATTTAAAATGATAATTGAGATAAAATATTTCGAATGTCTATCATTACTTTAATTTGAGAGCGTGTCAGGGTTATTTTGAGAATTAAGTGTGGTGTTTAAAAATTTACGTATGTATTATTTTGAATATTCTAATGGTAAATTAAGAAAAGGGGTTTTAGAGTTTGGAAGAGGGGTGGAATGACATCACTGGAAAAAATAATTTAAGCCCTGGTTGAAGTTTGCGCTGCTCTATATATATATATATATTTAATGGTCCAGTATAGTTTGGGCCATGCCTGATCCATCACAAAATCCAGGCTTTTCTTTTGCGGAAAACTGAAAAGTCCAGGGACTGGCTCCAGAAATAATGCGGCTGGCGACTCGTACATAACATCTACCGTCAGCCTACGTATTGTTTGGTACAACGCCCCTCACCTGCCTCTCTTTATTAATTCTCAGTTGAAATTTTCAGTTTTTTCTCACATTCCTAAGTTTCTGTTGTTGACGTCCTGAAATTTGAAATTTTTAACATTTATTAGTGTTCCTTTGGTAATGTGTTTTGCCGGGCGTTTTTTGTTTTTCAAAAACGAAAAACACAAAAACATGTTTGGTAAGCTTATTGTCTAACAATTAGCAAAAATTTTAGAGGAGCAAAATGTTTATGTTCTTCCATTTTTGTTCGCAAAAATGTTCCCCAACTTCAGAGAACAACACAAAAAATGCAAAAAATTGTGTCTAGGCTCACTAACCTTCTATTATTAATTATTATTTTATTACATTAACAACTCTTTCTACTGCACACCATATTTACTTTTTCTTTGTCTCTTCACCTATAAAAACTCTCTCATTTTATCTCTTGCACACTCAGCCAAAACCCAAGTATGGAATTTTACGTTTTGTTTATTTTTTACTAAATTTTGTATGAAAAAAAAAAAAATGAAGGGTTAGAAGTGGTGATTAGAAATTATGAAGGAAAGTATATAGCAGCGGCTACGAAACCATCATGAGTTTTATGGGAAGTGTAGCTTTTACTGAAGCTAAAGCCACAGAGTTTGGGTTAGAGATTGCAAAAAAGGCGGGCTGCTGACCACTGATTATCGAGACAGATTCAGTTTCTTATCGAGACTATTGCAAAGTATGGGGGAGGAGTACACAGATAGAGATCTATTGGATAATTTCTTATCGAGACTAAAACAGACCAAAATTCAACATACACCGAGATGTGGTAATAGAGCAAGCACACTCACTAGCAAAAAAACAGCCTTAAAACAAGACAATGTAATCTCATGGCTGGAAAACATTCCATAAAACTTTTTATTTGTATTCACTGATTTTGAGGAATGAACGATTCAGTTTCATATAAATATATATAATGAAGATCCTTATTTTTTATTTTTTTTGACAATTTTTACTTAGTAAGAATGAATAATGATGCTTTATTTTAAATTAATTTATTTAAGTTTATATATGCTTATGCATTTTTTTTCATTTTTAATCATGTACTTTGTTGTAATACTGAAAAATCTTATGGTGCATTATTATTTAAGAGTTGTTTATGATCTATTACTGTATTTTTGTTTGGTAAAGTTACAGTGAGCTATCATTTACAAAAGTGATAGAATAAAATATATCTTAATTATTTTGATGTAACAGTCATCATGATATTATTCTGGTGATGTCATTGATAAATTTGATTACATTTTTTAAAAAGTGTAATCATTATTATTATTTATTGCTAAGGTTTGTGAATATATGCGCATTCTTTTTTGAATGCGTTACAAGGAGATGGGCTCAATTGATGTTGATGTTGATGTTGATGATAAAGTTAAATGGTCCCCTGTTATATTTATTATAGACATATAATAAATATATTTGTTGTACTGAATTTTTATTTTGCTATATGCTAATTAATGCTAGATTTATTATTTTATTTTAGTTTTTTAAAAGTTTATTATTTTTCACATTTTTAAGTAAATAACCAAATGTATTTTTACTGTCTTCATTTTTATATGTTATTTTGATAACATACTACTGAACAATTTTTCATTTTTTTTAAAAAATCACATTAAAAACATCATTCTCCTGTTTAAAATAAAGGATATTAATTTTTTTTTTAATTCTCAAATGCATTAAAATCACATTAAAAACATCATTCTCTTGTTTAAAATAAAAGATATTAATTAAAAAAATATTCTCAAATGCACTCTTATATACTTTCAACCAATAATAGGGGGCGGGGGTGTAGTAAGGTATAGTGTTATTGTAAGGTATTTCATCACGCTTCCAAAATAGTTTGCTAAGGAAAGGGCAGACATGGTGCGTGCCAAATCTCATTATCGGAATTGTGGGATCATAACATAATGTTTCCAATAAGATTTTGTTAGCGTCCCATTGCACCCCTGACTAAAATTATGTTACACGATTACACCAATTATTCTTAGAAGTTAGAATTGTGTTAAATATCTGTAACTCAAACTAAGATAATTACTCATTCCAAAAAAAAATAAAAAAGAAGAAAAGGTAAGATAATCTAATTTTTGAGTGAGGTATGATATAATATTTTTTCCCCCACATTTAAAAAGCAAGCGCACTCTCAAAATAGTCAAATATATTGGATAGTTTTTTAAACTACTAATATGTACTCATTCTAACACAATTGTCGCTATCACCCAATGGACACTCCATGATCAATTTACCCTTTCTTTTTTTTTAAAAAAAAAAATTATTTAATCTAAAGTTCAACAACTTTATTAAAAAAATAAAAAAAAAGAGTAGTGGCAAAGTACTTTACACCTAATTTCCAAAGAGTTTTCTTTCTATATTTAACATTTGGAGTTTTGTTAAAAGTCTCGAATTGGAATCTGCACTGAAATGTTAACGATTAACATTTTCCTTTCATCTTCAACATTATATTATTATTGAAACTTATCACTTAAGTTCTTATTCACCCATTAGCATGAATAAAGAAAGATTAATCACCCGTTAGTTAATCTTATCCTTTAGGGTGGCAAGTAAAGATGCATCCATAATCTTTAATCTTGAAAGTGAAACAAACTATTTTCCTAAGTAAATTTCAAAGCACCCCACTTTCACTTCCAATACGAAATAAACAAAGAAGCAGAAGCCTGCTTAATGGTTTAAGAAATCCAGAACTGTGAAAATAAAACAGCTGATTGCCAAGGAGAACCACAAGATTGAACAGAACCATTAAAGCTGATTGCTCAACATGTCTATATTTAGTTTGATGGCTACATTTAAAACAAGATAATTAAAAAACTTTTGAAGTGAAAAAGTACAAAAGGAAACTGAAATGAAAAAGAAACAAACAATTGCAGATGGTGCGGTGATTAAATGCTTCCATGGCATGTATCACATGGACGGGCCCAAAACAGCTAAAATTCTGAAGAACGTGTGGACGTCTAATTATCTTATATCTAAATGTTCCACTATGATTTTGATTTACCAATCAAGCCGGGAAAACACACACACACACACGATAACTATCATTTGACATCACAAAATAATATTCCATGGCTACATAAAAGAAAAATACGAAAGGAAAGAGGAAAAGAGAAGGCGAAAGATGGAGATAAAAAGTAAACTTTATCAATGACTTTATGCTTTTTGGTTAGTTGTTTGGATTCTCTTAGGCTTGAAAGGGAGATGCTTGAATTTTTCTGATATAAATCCAAGTTTATCTGCTGGACTGAGGGCCTACGCTTTTCTTTCATTTGAATCCGCCCTCCCTCTCTCTTTTTTAATTTTTTATTTCATATTCAAAGCTAAAAGCCCATTTTGTGAAGAATCTTATAAGCCTCCAACAAGTGAAGCAAATGTAAGAATGAGAAAAAGATTCAGCAAACATCGAATTCCAATTTACCTATATAAATATATTGCGAGCTCCAAGCTCCTGATTATGGTTTATTATACAGCAAATTAATTTGTTGCTTACAAGAATCTATCTTGTTTTGACCTATATAAAAATATCTTACAATCTCACATACACATATATGCACGTACATATATACTTGCCCAACAAGTCCGAGCAAAAAAATATCTGTTTTACTCTCACTTCAAAGGTAAAGATCACATATGAACACTTCCCTACTCTTCCTTTATGTCGGGATCATGGATTGCTTCGTGACCAAAGCTTGGTTAGTGAAGTAACAGTAAAGAGTAAATCCGATACAAGTTTGTCAGCAGTGAGAAGCATCAGAGATGTCGAGTCCATGCCATCTATGGCAAGTAAACCGGCTTTTAGTTATGTCTCTCGTGGAAATTGAGTGACCGGTACAAGGCTGCAGGATTGGCCTGCAGCACCTCGGATGTTTCAGCAATATAATTTCTGTGATCACTCTTTGATTGAAAGCCCTGAAAGAGACATTCCCCTGCAGAGGTGGTCTTTTCATTTTTAATCCCAAGTGTTGCCCATATAGAGCTTTTAGCAGCTTCACTGGGATCATCAATCCTCAGAGTTTTTGGAACCAAGACAGATCTTTCTGAATTCCTGCTCCCTGTTGATGGTTCTGCTTTTTCCGTACTGGCTGGAGTAATGATGTCACCATCTCTGGAATGTTTCCCTAAGGTTGGAGTAGAAAGAGTTTTCGGGACAAATTGGCTTTGCAATGAAGCATTTGGTGGTACACATGGCATATTGCAATAGCCAGGAACGGCACAACCCCAATAAGTAGTTTCGGGGTTGAATGAGACTGGAAATCCCGAAGGGTAGAAACCTGGTGGAGGCATTGGAGTGTTCCAATGATGAGGCCAAGGAGGTCCTGGGAAGTATGGTACTTGAGGCACAGAACCTTGATAATTCTTGGTCCTTATATCTTGTGAAGTGCAATTGCTCCCTTTTTCTAATGAACTTGAAGCTGTTATTGATGACCCATTATCCGTTCCGGATACAAGAATTTTTTGTTCAGATCTATGAAATCCATTTCTTAGACAATTCTGCGACTTGTCTGAAAGGTTCGGTACAGAAGCTACAGATTCATGAAGTGGAGAATCAGAGCCAAAGGTAAGAATAGTGCCATTGTTTCCCGAATAAGGTTTATGGACTCCACCTGAAGCATTGGCCTGAAATGTACGTAGAGCTTCCGAGATCATAATCTGCCGATAATTGGAAGCAGAAGAGCTCTTGTTCTTGCGGCGACCAGCACCTACAGGAACATTCCTCATGGTTCCTCCAGCAGTCCAGTATCTTTGACAGTTTTTGCAGAAATGCCTGGGCTGGTTGACATTGTAGTTGTTGTAGTAACAGAATTTGGTGTCCATGCTGTTACACCGAGGACATGGAAGTACCTTGTCTGGTTTCTTCAAAGTCTTTTCTTGCGAATTACTTGTCTCACTTTGTTCTCCATTCTTGGAGCTCTTCAGCGACCGAGTTTCTCTGTCAACAGAGAGAGTTTTTGGGTTATCGCTATTGACTGATGATATTGTAGGATCTTTTTGTTTGGAGGAGACATCTTCATGTTCATCCTCTATAATTTGTTTCCCTGAATGTTCCTGAAATTGTCATCAAAAGTTCCAATTAGAAAAACTATTAGTATCAAAGTAATAAGTGAACATCTAATATAAGCCCTCTTCAATCATGGAACTTAAGAAACTTATTGGTGATTTAGTACATATTCCAAACATTTTATAGCTGAAATGTTATAGACAAAAGCCACTATATTGGCCTTATTACACTTGATTTCTTTTCATGATGTCCTTAGAGACAGAGAATTTAATCAGAGAATCATGGAAGAATAAATTTTTGAAAAAGTGTATTCAAATTTTTGCAAATTATAAATTTTAATTTATTGATTCTCTGATAAGAAAATTATACACACGCTATACATATTTTTGTCATTATCAGAGAGAAAATAAATAAATAAATTGACATGGAGTTCATCAGAAGGTATTGAATTTTTGAATCCTAATTACAGTTGAGACTTAAGAAAGTGTAGAATATCAGGCTCCTTTCTTTTCCTTTGAACTTAACTTTTTCTCCCATTCACTTGTGTAAATTGACATGGAGTTCATCAGAAGGTATTGAATTTTTGAATCCTAATTACAGTTAAGACTTAAGAAAGTGTAGAATATCAGGCTCCTTTCTTTTCCTTTGAACTTAACTTTTTCTCCCATTTACTTGTGTAAAGAGTTTATGTCTGATTAGGCTGACCTAAAGCTTTAACACAGTGAATCAATTCCTTTTAGACAATTATGTAACTAAAGACTGTTTGATTGGTAAAACTAAAATCACGAAGCACAAAATTGGCCCGTAACGACCACTCAATCAATAAGCACAAAACCCTGTCACCACGTGATATCACGAGAAGCTAAAAACAACCCACTAACAAAACTCAACCTCTGAAAAGAGGGCTATCTTTAGACTTGCAAAATTCGAAGAGGTCATTCAATGCTACAAATACACATCAGTTTATGTACATACCTTGTCGTCCCGTTGTTGTTGTTGTTGCTGCTGCTGCTGCTGCCTGTTAGAGCTCTCCTCACGTAAAGAAGTTTCGGGGTTTCGATCACAACAAGCCTCCTGATGATGATGATGATCATCATCATCAGAAGCAGAGTGATCATTAGCCAACGTCTCTGGCCCTTGCTGCTGCTGAAACTTGAGTAAAGACAATGGAATCATCTGACCAAACAGCTTTATTGCGGAGTCTTTCACTTCTGACATTCTAATACAATTAAGCAATCTATGTCTGTTAGTTGCAGAAAGTTTTTTTTTATTTTTCTTCTTTTAGTTTGTAGCAGACGAAGGAGATCGAGAGGGGAGAGGGGGTGAAAAATTGAAAATGGTGGCATGGGGGAGTTTAACGAGGAGGGGAATGCCACGTCAGCGATGGTGAAAACATTCTGAGCCACAAGTTCTTGTGGCCTTTGAGATCTTTCACGCTGTCTTGATTCCCCCATTTTGCCTTTGCTATGTGCCTATGTAGATAAAGATAGTGCTCTGTTGTCCCTGGCCCCGTCCTTACTTTTTCTTGCCATGTCATCACCTCTCACGCTCTTACTCTCGTTTCTATCCTTTTCCTCAATTACTCGTCTTCCTTACTCGCCTTCCTTCTTCAATTAATCGTTCTATCTATAACTTCCTATTTTTACTCTCTCTCTCTCTCTATCCTTTGAATCACTTTCATTAAATTACTTTGATGATTTTGTGCAAACTTTTTTTTATGAATTAAGAAATTTGGAATTTTTTGTAGACCCAAAATCTTTGTTTGGACTAGATTTTATATTTATTATTTATTTATAATTACGTGAATATCAGTCTATATAAATTAAAAAAAACATATATCAAATAATACAACTTCATGAACTTCGCTCAAAACAAAATATATTATAAATATATTTAAATAAAATTGGTCATTAACTCCAATTGTATTTTAAAGGTTCCAATGCTATAGTAATTAATTGTAAGGACATTTAAATTATTTTATTAGAATTTAATTCAGGAACCTACTTGAGAAAAAAGTTAAAATTCTATAATAAAAATGAAACTTTAAGAATTTTAAAGAATTTTTTTTATGCTCTGCCCTTGATTACGAGCACATGTGTAGTTAGGACATATATTTATATAAGTACGAAAAATCTTATGAAAATTATGTCTTACTAATTATTATGTATTCTCTAGTTATTTTTTTTAAGTATTATCATTTTTTATATTAGAAATTAAGGGGTGAGAAATGTTTAAATTAATTTTTTAATTAATTATCTTTTTTTAAGATTCCATCTCGGATAATCAACTATTCAATCAAGTGAGTAAAGGAAAAAAAAATAATTGGCATATTAAATTAACAACTTTGGCATAAATCTTTACTCGTTTTAAGTTTCGTGCAAATTAAATGTAAACGGTAACGAGGACAATTTGTTTTTTGTTTTCATTTTCAACATATTAGAAAACAATGACTCGGCAACGAATAAAAAATAAAATAAAATAAGAAAACAAAATGTGTTTGTCCTCGGCAAAAACAGCGTGCTTGCCTTTTTCGCCGATTCTGTAATGCTCGCCCGACAACCAATCAAAAAGCCCACTTACCACATAAGCACGTGGCAATAGGCCCACCTGGCTCCCTTGTACAGCTTGCAAGGAGTTGATACTTGCTCCCTGCCATGTCAGCACCATATTCCTGCATGGCCCCACCTGCAAAAAGCGAAGTGAAAAGTTCTTCTGACAAAATCCACGCCATTTATAATCAGCCAATAGCATCTCGCCACGTAATAAATATGAAGGAGCTATTGCCATCTGCTTGGCGCTCTTACTGACGGGTAAAAGAGGAAACACAACTCAAATAAGGAATCTAAATCTAGTGGCCTGCGCTTGGTTGAATTAGTGAGAGATACCTATCTTCTCGATGACACCGTGTCTCAATTTCTTGGCAAAGATAAAGGAGGAATTCTTCAATAAATTACTTATTTATTTATTATATAATTGATATAATATTTTTAATGTATTATAGAATTTCTATATAATAAGCCTCGACCGTATCTTTTTCTCTTATGCATCGAGCCCCCGTTGATTTTATTTATGGGGTGAGATATTTTCACCCATTATTTTTGTAAATTCACCCAATTTTTATAAAATATTATAATTATTTTTAAAATATATAAATTAATTAAAAATTTGACAATTAATCAATTATATTCTTCTTATTTTTTTACTTGGGCATATTTAACGATTAAAGTTACTTTAAGATAAATTTTATATGATTATTTTATCTTAATAATACAAAATGACTAAATTGTTCCAATAATGTGAGCTCTTAGGTATTTAATTTTATTTTCTTAATCTTCAAACTTCTTTATTTTATTTTTTAAAAATAAAGAGAACTTATTGTTGTGGATATCAAAATTTCAACTTGATGACAAGATTGGGATTTGATGGGACTGGGCTAAGAAAATTCTCAGGACAATATTTTATGTGTTCTATATTTGGGTGTATTGATCTGCAAGATAAGAAAACAACAAAGGTGCTAGACTGATACTGGTAAAGACCCTCTGATACTTAAGTCATAAATCAAGAATTTTGTCGATAACAACCAAAGAAAAAAAGAGTTAAGGAAGAAAAGGAACTCTCATTTATTTTTTTGCTTGTGCACCATAATGCCTTAACATATGGATAGGAACTTTTTTTTTTATAGAGATGACTTGTAGAGTTCATGTTGTATTTGGAGTGTCCAAATACATGACACTCGAGGAATTCTTCACAGAATTAGGTATTATGCTTAATTACCCTATTAGGTTATGACTTTCTACTGACATGTTGGTTCAAGAAAAAATGAGGTACAATAATTGTAATTATTTCTTAGGAGTGGGTTCACAAAAATTATGGGGTAGAAATATCACCTGCTTATTTCTATATTTTGATTTTTTTTTAAACTGAATTTTTTAGAAATTCATTCCTTTTCCTATAATTTCCAAAAACCACCTCACACTTTTGCTTTAAATTTTATAATAGACAATTTTATGGTAAAAAGTGTAAATACTTTGATATCTTGGATGTGAGACTGTGAATACGATATCTCAAGATTACCATACCTGATACCTCATAGTTTGATAATTGATATTATCATATTGTCAAAATTTAAGGACTTTTTACATAGATAATGCCCATACTAAACGATACAACATTAGTTTTACATAAAAATTATTCATATATTAGATACCGAATCCTCATTATCGGTCTAACACATTTGAATTAATTATTTTGGCAACATCTCAATCATCTCGGATGAGATCTTTGTCTAGATTTAAAAGGAAATCAAACACTTTCCCATCCTCAAGTCAACCCCAAATTATAGATTTATCGATGAAATGAGAGCTAAAAATAAGAAGATTAAAAAAATGACGTGGTACATTCTAAAGAAAACACTTACTTTTTTATAATTTTTTTTTAAGAATTCGACTCGTTACAAAATATGGTGATGATAGCAGTTGCAAAGTTGCTTATGTAATGAAAGAAAGCGTTTAACTTTCCGTTAACAAAAATTTTTTTTAATAGATTTTATTTTTAAAAAAAAATCTGGCCGACCAAAAAGAATAAGATGGGTGTAGCCGCTATGAAAGAAAGCGTTTAACTTTCCGTTAACAAAAATTTTTTTTAATAGATTTTATTTTTTAAAAAAAAATCTGGCCGACCAAAAAGAATAAGATGGGTGTAGCCGCGTATAGGAGTATTACTTAATTAAATATGATTTTTTTTTCTGAAACAAAAAATAAAATAAAATAAAGCAGTGATAAGATATGCCCGAGTTTTGTAACCATGAATGTATAACAAAAGCTTATATATGTATATGTATGTATGTTTGTATGTATATTAAATTAAAATAAACAGCGGAAGAGTTGAAGTAAATGATCGACTTGGTTTGAAATATAAAACAATTTGGATTGGACAGTTCCTAAGACCCCTCACGTGAACTTATGAGTGCATGCCGTGATAAGTTTTAATTATGGCTAACGCTAAGTTACGTGCACGTAATTTGCGTCCCCTTCACGGTTACAGTACTCGGCTCTATCATAAGTACTGTAGCTGTGAGGGGGACGTAAGTTACATGCACGTAACTTAACTCCTCCCTTTAATTATTTATTTAAGAAAGTAAACCTTAAAGCTGAATCAGCTAATAATACATTATCATAAAAAAAACAAAAAACAGNACAATACTTAAGATAATCTAAGATTGAAGCTTAGTTTACTGTAGCTATTTCTTTATACCAAAAAAAAAAAGTTGTTTCACCATTAAATCTCATGAGACATTATAGAAATTTTATAAGTCTAGTCCATCTATCCAACTGAGAATTATAATATGAATTATGAAGCACGGACAA
Organism: Citrus medica; assembly: GCA_002013955.2. Classification (NCBI taxonomy): domain Eukaryota; kingdom Viridiplantae; phylum Streptophyta; class Magnoliopsida; order Sapindales; family Rutaceae; genus Citrus; species Citrus medica. Next base: position 4,556 of record MKYO02031624.1, on the reverse strand, counting down.
TTGGGAAAATTATACGAGTAATGATATAACTACAAATTCTTGTATAAACTTATCTTATACAAACTGATGTGACATGAGTAATCAATTTGTACAAAATAAGTTTGTATAAGAATTTGTGGTTGTATCATCACTTAAATTATGTATATATATATATAATAAAATAAAGCATTGCAATCGTAGTACAACAAAGTTTATAACAGACATGATCATTTTACAGTAATCCACAACATGCCAGTAGTGAAACTATTAACTCCCCACTGACGATCGATCAGCAAGATTCAAATGCGCAAGAGAAGCTTTCCCACGAGCGTCATCTGGAACCTGTACTCTGACTAGATCTCCAACTGGAATGTCCTTCTATCTCTTTGAAATTGTCTCCCACCAGTGCATTTAATTCAATTGGCTGCAAAAGTAATGGATGTATTGCATTTAATTCATGTATCTATGCTTTCTCACATCTGAACTATAGAGACTTCATATTTGGAGGGAAACACATCATAACGAACAAAATTAGTGAAGATAATCATAACAACTAGTTAGATCTAAAACTTGATGGAGAAAAACCATCAAAATTCTAGACACAGGTCAAATGTTCTCTCATTGAAAGAGAAAGAGAAAGACAAAATAATTTAAAAAAAAAGGTAAATGATTTGTTTGAATTCGCAGCCACAAGAACTCATGCCATTGAATGATTGAATTGGAATGGTGCTTTCCAAATTATGCTTTTAATTTCAAGCACTCATAATCTAATGTATGGTGTGCGTGTACGTAATTTATTGTATTTGATTTGCTTGTATTCCAACGGCTCTCTGATTTTGAAAGGCCGATTCAAATGAACCCTTCGTGTGTTTATCATTAATTGCAAAAATTTGGGCATAACCCTTGATTTGTTTCTCGTTTCTGGCAACTGATCACCGTACCTTACGGAATTCATTTGAAAGACTTGCCACCATTAACAATGACCTTTGACTTTGATTGTGAGACCGAAAGTGATGATAACAGGATCCATTTTGCTACATTAATTTTCCCATGGCCACTCTCCACTTTGATTAATGCATTCTCTTCCAAACTGGTTTTGGTTCAATGCATGCTATCTTAATGATTTTTTTTTTCCCACTAAATCCAACTTTAATTTTGGACTTCAGTAACACTGCTATTAAGCCAGAGAATAAAAATTTTAACTGCTCGATTTGGGGACATTACTTTCACATCCTTACCAAAAATAAATTAAGACGGGCTACATTTTAATTCTATTTTTCAAACTCTATAAGTATACTTCGAACATTAATTTTTATTTACCTGAACATCATTTTGAGCATATAATATATCGTTTCGAAGTATTCACTAAGATAAATCTAAATTAATAATGAATTTTAGTTGAACAAAGTGGTTCCACTCAAAATAACAATTTATCATAATATTTTTCAACAAAACTAATTATGTTTTTTTTTTAGTTTATTACACCTGGAAAGGTGCTAGAGAGGGCTCCTTTTAATTTTAAAAGGCAGCAACAACATATAGAAAATTATCACGCATATATTCAGCCTTTCAATTTTCAATTGCCATGAGTCATTTATTTAATGGTGGAAAATGCCGACGCTCGCTCGTTAGATTCATGGAATAATAATAAAAAAATATCGGCGAACATTTTTAAAAACTTTGACGAGTCTGCTTTTGTTAAGTCAACTGTTTAAAACTTGGGACGGCTAGTGGGCTGTTGCCTCTTGCCTGTGGCTTGTGTCCTGTGATTGGCAACTAAAAGCAAATTGATTTTGAATTTCGTTGATAAAAAGGGAGAATGTTAGGTAAAACAAGTTACTTGGAAGGGGAACCTTCGTACAGATGAAAAGCAATAATAATGACATTGAAATGTGAAAATTTAGTGGAGCAAAGTGGGGTGATGTGTTAATCACTAAGCAAAAATTCATCAAAACATTTCACATTCCGGTATAAGTGCACTCTTTCTTGCTAGTGATTATTTGGGCATTAATTATGCCAATTTGCATTCATCTTTTGGGAACCGGCCAATTTGCGTTCTCCATGCCTCAATCACAAGTTTCTCTTCCGTTTAATTTTTGATAATCTTGGAGGTGGTTGAGATAAATATGGAAATGATCATTTGTTCAATCACAAGTGTAAGGTGGCAGAAAAATGAGAAACTTATGATTGGTTGAATCCGCTCCAACCCAGCAGTTGCGAATGAGGTTAAATTTGGCACATTCATTGGTCAAACAGAGAAAATGTCTCATTTTAGAGAGTAAAAGGGAATAATTCGGGGGACCAAAATGAATATTTTTTTTTTGCCCTATTATATGACAAAAGCAACAAATAAGAACGTACATTTTAGAGGTCTCCAAGTCAAGTACTTTTATATAAGATTTAAACTATCCGTGACAATACAGTCAAATAAAGTCTCCAATAATGCAGAATGGACACTCGCTTTGAGGGTTGCATGATATTTCGTCATAAAACTTAGCTTTGGATAATTACACCAAAATCTAATAGTGGAATCTCAATTTCACCCTAACTTGAAGAAGATCCAGCTAGTGGTTAAGCACCTGGTGGAAGAGAAAAACGAAAATTTCCGTTCACTCAATAATTTGGAGTCAACCCAAGAGTCCGTAAAAGAAGTCCTTTCAAATGTTTCTTAAGCTGATTGGATGCTATACGCTGTTCGATGTTATTATGGGTAAATATATCAAATTTAACTCTCAAAGGATATCGGATATGTGAGTTTGAGATGAATAGCATATTGCACACTTTGCCTCGAGTTCACATGCCTCGGCCCGTTTATTTAGTCGATTTGTAATTTGCAATTTTAAGTAGGATTAGCTTTGATTTCGATAGGATTGAGAAAAACTGGATCTGTGAAACCCCTAGCCCTTACGGTTCATTGCTTGCAAAATCTAGGTTATATTTGTAATTGTGGTGCTTTTTGCTTAATTTTGATTAATTTTCTTTACATATATGTAAAATACGCACGCACTACCACACATGGTAAAGCCTACATATGCATAACGCATTACGTAGCTTGGATTTCTTTGGGAAAGATATAAAAAGATGAGAGCTGGAATTTTGTTTTTCTTCACAAAAGAAGAGCCTGGAATTTTGAGTGGGGTTACTTTAATGGCTTTATGGCTTTCAAGAAGATGCTATGATCTGACCTTTTTGTATCTTGCATTAGACTTCATCACTGGGCTTCGTCTTCTCTTATGATAATTATACTTTCACTATAAGATATCCTTTATGAGTTTCTTAATTTCCAAATGTAAGCCTTTACAACTTGAGAGCAAGCTGAAATTTCATGAGCGAAGTTACCCTTACTATAAAGTCTTCGCGATCTTGATTAAAAATCTGCAAGGTTTAACCTAGAGTTTCTAGTTTGGCAGAAAGATCATCTATTTTTTCACTAGTTATTAGTTTGTACTTGTCTTGAATACGAGATTTGAACAAGCGGACACATCTGAAGCTCAAAGAACATGAGTTAATGGTATATGCATTATACAACCTCCTAAATTAAAATTAAGTTGTGGCGATTTGTTTCTCCATTTAGCTATGTAGCGTTTGATGATTGTTTCCTGTCAATGAAGAGGCAGTATAGACTTTAGAAGTAGATGTGGCTTCATCGGATATAAATTAGCCTTGTTTAATTGGATTTATTGAGGGGAATATTTCATCGTGATACCACTTTGTCCCTGTCATCTGTCAATCAAGTTGTGGGGTGGGTCTGGTTCATGGACAAATTAGGACGTCATATCCAGATTCTAGAAATTGTACATCACTCAAATGAAGCAAGCGTGGCATTCACTGTCTAGGCGAGGAAAGCAATCGTGTCCACCACTACTTATAAGCCATGTGCTGGATTAGATTCCTCTGCATTGTACATAAATATACTTTTACCGGTGATAAGGCATATAACATGAACATGAGGATATACTTCAGTAAGTTCAATGTGTTAGGAAATTGAGTTTTCTCCCAAGATTTCTCCAAGCAATTTATCAAGTAATAAATTAATAAGAAAAATTAAATAAAGAATATACCAATCACACAACACAAGATTTACGTGGAAAACTCTAAATCCGGAGAAAAACCACGGCCGTTGTCACAAGACAAACAGAGAAAAAATATTCACTATGTGGAAAATTATTACAACCACACTCTCATAAATAAATTTTCTCTCACCCAAGCCCCAGATACACCCAAAATACTAAATTTCCTAATACTCACTTAATGCTTAACTTGCATTAGATTTTACAACTTTGAATGTTTTTCTCTGGGATAATTAGAATGAAGGAAGAGCATCTCCTATTTATAGGCAAAAAACTTGCCTAAAAGTCTTCAAGTTTGATCAAATTTGGTCATGTTCAACCATGGCTTCAAGATCAACTTTTGCAACATCTTCTTCATTCTTCCTTCTTTTTCTTCCTTGGCGGTGCCTAACCCTTCAACATTTGCTGCATCAACGCTTCTAGATGTAGCTTCTAAAAGCTGCAGCCAAATACTTTGACACAATGGTGATGTCACAAGTTAATTTTCTGTGGTTTCTTGATCCCCTT
>MKYO02031613.1:1320-21064 GCA_002013955.2 Citrus medica | reverse complement strand
CCCCATTCCGAGTCCGGCGGACGAACTTCGCCAGCCCCACCCCCCAAGGCTATAGTCGACCAGTTTTTTGGGCATTTTTCCGCAGGGGGCTTTTGCGCCCCAACTTTTGGGCACTTATTTTTGGGCGCGGCTGTTCCCGCGGCCTATTTTTGCTACACGGAGGCCCCTCGTAAAGTCTCACCCCATTCCGAGTATCTGCGGACGAACTTCGCCCGCCCCACCCCCCAAGGCTATCGCCCTCCCATTTTTTGGGCATTTTTCCGCAGGGGGGCTTTGGCGCCCCGACCTTCGGGCACTCATTTTTGGGCGCGGCTGTGTCCGCGGCCTATTTTTGGCACACGGAGGCCCCTCGCAAAGCCTCGTCCCATTCCTAGTCCGGCGGATGAACTTCGCCTGCCCCACCCCCCAAGGCTATAGCCGACCCGTTTTTTGGGCAATTTTCTGCAGGGGGTCTTTTGCGCCCCGACTTTCGGGCACTTTTTTTTTGGTGCAGCTGTGCCCGTGGCCTATTTTTGCTACACGGAGGCCCCTCGCAAAGTCTCACCCCATTCCGAGTCCGGCGGACGAACTTCGCCGGCCACACCATCCAAGGCTATAGCCCACCTGTCTTTTGGGCATTTTTCCGCTGCGGGGCTTTGGCACCCCGACCTTCGGGGGCTTATTTTTGGGCGCGGCTGTGCCTGCGGCCTATTTTTTTGACAAGGTGGCCCCTCGCAAAGTCTCGCCCCATTCCGAGTCCGGCGGATGAACTTCGCCAGCCCCACCCCCCAGGCTATAGCCGACCCGTTTTTTGGGCATTTTTCCGCAGGGGGGCTTTTGTGCCGCGACCTTTGGGCACTTATTTTTCAGCGCGGCTGTGACTGCGGCCTATTTTTGGTACACGGAGGACCCTCGTAAAGTTTCGACCCATTCCGAGTCCGGCAGACGAACTTCGCCCACCCCGCCCCCCAAGGCTATAGCCCTCCCGCTTTTTGGGCATTTTTCCGCAGGTGGGCTTTGGCGCCCCGACCTTCGTGAGCTTCTTCTTGGGCGTGGCTGTGCCCGCGGCCTATTTTTGGTACACGGAGGACCCTCGTAAAGTTTCGACCCATTCCGAGTCCGGCAGACGAACTTCGCCCACCCCGCCCCCCAAGGCTATAGCCCTCCCGCTTTTTGGGCATTTTTCCGCAGGTGGGCTTTGGCGCCCCGACCTTCGTGAGCTTCTTCTTGGGCGTGGCTGTGCCCGCGGCCTATTTTTGGTACACGGAGGACCCTCGTAAAGTTTCGACCCATTCCGAGTCCGGCAGACGAACTTCGCCCACCCCGCCCCCCAAGGCTATAGCCCTCCCGCTTTTTGGGCATTTTTCCGCAGGTGGGCTTTGGCGCCCCGACCTTCGTGAGCTTCTTCTTGGGCGTGGCTGTGCCCGCGGCCTATTTTTGGTACACGGAGGACCCTCGTAAAGTTTCGACCCATTCCGAGTCCGGCAGACGAACTTCGCCCACCCCGCCCCCCAAGGCTATAGCCCTCCCGCTTTTTGGGCATTTTTCCGCAGGTGGGCTTTGGCGCCCCGACCTTCGTGAGCTTCTTCTTGGGCGTGGCTGTGCCCGCGGCCTATTTTTGGTACACGGAGGACCCTCGTAAAGTTTCGACCCATTCCGAGTCCGGCAGACGAACTTCGCCCACCCCGCCCCCCAAGGCTATAGCCCTCCCGCTTTTTGGGCATTTTTCCGCAGGTGGGCTTTGGCGCCCCGACCTTCGTGAGCTTCTTCTTGGGCGTGGCTGTGCCCGCGGCCTATTTTTGGTACACGGAGGACCCTCGTAAAGTTTCGACCCATTCCGAGTCCGGCAGACGAACTTCGCCCACCCCGCCCCCCAAGGCTATAGCCCTCCCGCTTTTTGGGCATTTTTCCGCAGGTGGGCTTTGGCGCCCCGACCTTCGTGAGCTTCTTCTTGGGCGTGGCTGTGCCCGCGGCCTATTTTTGGTACACGGAGGACCCTCGTAAAGTTTCGACCCATTCCGAGTCCGGCAGACGAACTTCGCCCACCCCGCCCCCCAAGGCTATAGCCCTCCCGCTTTTTGGGCATTTTTCCGCAGGTGGGCTTTGGCGCCCCGACCTTCGGGCACTTATTTTTGGGCACGGCTGTGCCCGCGGTCTGTTTTTGGTACACGGAGGCTCCTCGTGAAGTCTCGACCCAATCCGAGTCCGGCGGACGAACTTTGCCAGCCCCACCCCCCAAGGCTGTAGCCCACCCGTTTTTTGGGCATTTTTCCACAGGGGGGCTTTGGCGCCCCGACCTTCGGGTGGTTATTTTTCTGCGCGGCTGTGGCTGCGGCCTAATTTTAGCAAACGGAGGCCCCTAGTAAAGTCTCCCCCCATTCCGAGTCCGGCGGACGAACTTCGCCAGACCCACCCCCAAGGCTATAGCCCACCCGTTTTTCGGGCATATTTCCGCAGGGGGGCTTTTGCGACCCGACCTTCGGGCACTTATTTTTGGGTACAGCCGTGCCTGCGGCCTTTTTTTGGCACATGGAGGCCCCTCTAAAAGTCTCGCCCCATTCTGAGTCCGGTGGACGAACTTCGCCGGCCACACCAGCCAAGGCTATAACCCACCAGTTTTTTGGGCATTTTTCCGCAGGGTGGCTTTGGCGCCCCGACCTTCGGGCGCGGATGTGCCCATGGCCTGTTTTTGGTACATGGAGGCTCCTTACAAAGTCTCGCCCCATTTCGACACCGGCGGACGTACTTCGCCAGCCCCACCCCCCAATGCTATAGCCCACCCGTTTTTTGGGCATTTTTCCGCAGGGGGACTTTGGCGCCCCGACCTTCGGGTGCTCATTTTTGGGTGTGGCTTTGTCCGCGGCCTATTTTGGGCACACAGAGGCCCATCACAAAGTCTCGCCCCATTCTGAGTCAGGCGGACGAACTTCCCCTGCCCCACCCCCAAAGGCTATAGCCGACCCGTTTTTTGGGCATTTTTCCGCAGGGGGGCTTTTACGCCCCGACCTTCGGGCACTTATTTTTGTGCATTTTTCCTACACGGAGGCCCCTCGCAATGTCTCGCCCCATTCCGAGTCCGGCAGACGAACTTCGCCCACCCCACCCCCCAAGGCTATAACCCTCCCGTATTTTGGGCATTTTTCCACGGGGGGGCTTTGGCGCCCCAACCTTCGGGCTTTCATTTTTGGGCGCGGCTGTGCCAGCAGCCTATTTTGGGCACACGGAGGCCCCTCGCAAAGTCTCGCCCCATTCCAAGTCCTACGGACGAACTTCGCCCGCGCCACCCCCCAAGGCTATATCCCACCCGTTTTTTGGGCATTTTTCCGCAGGGGGGCTTTGGCGCCCCGACCTTCGGGCGCTTATTTTGGGGCGCAGCTGTGCCCGCGGCCTATATTTGGTACACGGAAGCCGCTCGCAAAGTCTCGCCCCATTCCGAGTCCTGCGGACGAACATCGCCCGCGCCACCCCCCAAGGCTATAGCCCTCCCATTTTTTGGGCATTTTTCCACAGGTGGGCTTTAGCGCCCCGACCTTCGGGTGCTAATTTTTGGGCGCGGCCGTGCCCGTGGGCTATTTTTGGCAGACAGAGCCCCTCAGAAAGTGTCGCCCCATTCCGAGTCCGGCAGACGAACTTCGCCCGCCCCACCCCCCAAGGCTATAGCCCTCCCGTTTTTTGGGCATTTTTGCGCAGGGTGGCTTTGGCGCCCCGACCTTCGGGCACTTATTTTTGGGCACGGCTGTGCCCGCGGTCTGTTTTTGGTACACGGAGGCTCCTCGTGAAGTCTCGACCCAATCCGAGTCCGGCGGACGAACTTTGCCAGCCCCACCCCCCAAGGCTGTAGCCCACCCGTTTTTTGGGCATTTTTCCACAGGGGGGCTTTGGCGCCCCGACCTTCGGGTGGTTATTTTTCTGCGCGGCTGTGGCTGCGGCCTAATTTTAGCAAACGGAGGCCCCTAGTAAAGTCTCCCCCCATTCCGAGTCCGGCGGACGAACTTCGCCAGACCCACCCCCAAGGCTATAGCCCACCCGTTTTTCGGGCATATTTCCGCAGGGGGGCTTTTGCGACCCGACCTTCGGGCACTTATTTTTGGGTACAGCCGTGCCTGCGGCCTTTTTTTGGCACATGGAGGCCCCTCTAAAAGTCTCGCCCCATTCTGAGTCCGGTGGACGAACTTCGCCGGCCACACCAGCCAAGGCTATAACCCACCAGTTTTTTGGGCATTTTTCCGCAGGGTGGCTTTGGCGCCCCGACCTTCGGGCGCGGATGTGCCCATGGCCTGTTTTTGGTACATGGAGGCTCCTTACAAAGTCTCGCCCCATTTCGACACCGGCGGACGTACTTCGCCAGCCCCACCCCCCAATGCTATAGCCCACCCGTTTTTTGGGCGTTTTTTCGCAGGGTGGGTTTGGCGCCCCGACCTTTGGGCGCTTATTTTTGGGTGCGGCTGTGCCCGCGGCCTATTTTTCGCACACGGAGGCCCCTCACAAAGTCTTGCCCCATTCCTAGCCCGGCGGACGAACTTCGCCAGCCCCACCCCCCAAGGCTATAGCCCACCCGTTTTTTAGGCATTTTTCTGTAGGGGGGCTTTGGCGCCCCATCCTTCGGGCAATTATTTTTGGACGCGGCTGCGCCCGCGGCCTATTTTTGGCATATGGAGGCCCCTCGCAAGGTCTCGTCCCTTTCCGAGTCCGGCGGACGAACATCGCCAGCCCCACCCCCCAAGGCTATAACCCACCCGTTTTGTGGGCATTTTTCCGCAGGGGGGCTTTGGCGCCCCGACCTTCGGGCGCGGCTGTTCCCGCGGTCCTTTTTTGGCACACGGAGGCACCTTGCAGACTCTCACTCCATTCGGAGTCCGGCGGACGAACTTTGCCCCCCTCCCCGACCAAGGCTATAGCCCACCCATTTTTTGGGCATTTTTCCTCCGGGGGCCTTTGGTGCCCTGACCTTCAGGCACTTATTTATGGGCGTGGCTGTGCCCGCGGCCCATTTTTGGCGCATGGAGGCCCCTCGCAAACTCTCACCCCATTCGAAGTCTAGCGGATGAACTTCACCCGCCCACCCCCCCACCAAGGCTATATCCCACCTGTTTTTTGGCCATTTTTCCGCTGGTGGCTTTTGGCGCCCCGGCCTTCGGGTGCTTACATTCGGGTGCGGCCTATTTTTAGCACACGGAGGGCCCTCGCAAAGTCTCGCCCCATTCGGAGTCCGGCGGACGAACTTCACCCGGCCCCCCAACCAATGCTATAGCCCACCCGTTTTTTGGCCATTTATCCGCTGGGGGCTTTGGGCGCCCCGATATTCGGGCTCTTATTTTTTTTGCGCGGCTGTGCCCGCAGCCTATTTTTGGTACATGGAGGGCCCTCGCAAAGTCTCACCCCATTCCGAGTCCGGCGGACGAACTTCTCCTGCCCCCCACCAAGGCTATAGCCCACCCGTTTTTTGGCCAGTTTTCTACTGGGGGCTTTTGGTACCCCGGCCTTCGGGCGCTTATTTTTGGGTGCGGCTGTGCCCGCGGCCTATTTTTGGCACACGGAGGTCCCTAGCAATATCTCGCCCCATTCCGAGTCCGGCGGACGAACTTGGCCCCCCCCCCCCACCAAGGCTATAGCCCACCCATTTTTTGGCCATTTTTCCACTGGGGGCTTTTGGCACCCCGACTTTCGGGCGCTTATTTTCCGGCCCGGCTATGCCCGCGGCCTATTTCTAGTGCACGGAGGGCCCTCACAAAGTCTCACCCCATTCCGATTCCGGCGGAGGAACTTCGCCAGCCCAACCCCCCAAGGCTATATTGCCCACCCGTTTTTTGGGCATTTTCTGCAGGGGGACTTTGGCTCCACGCCCTTCGGGCGCTTATTTTTGGGCTCGGCTGTGCCCATGGCCTATTTCTCGCACACGGAGGCCCCTCGCAAAGTCTCGTCCCATTCCGAGTCCGGCGGACGAACTTCGCCTACACCACCCCCAAGGCTATAGCCCACCCGTTTTTTGGGCATTTTTCCGGGCGGGGGCTTTGGCACCCAGACCTTCGGGCATTTATTTTTTGGCGCGGCTATGCCCGCGGCCTATTTTTGGTACACGGAGGCCCCTCGCAAAGTCTCACCCCATTCCGCGTCTGGCGGACGGACTTCGCCAGCCCCACCCCCGAAGGTTATAGACCACCCATTTTTTGGGCATTTTTCCGCAGGGTTTTGGCGCCCCGACCTTCGGGCGACTATTTTTGGGCGCGGCTGTGCCCGCGGCTTATTTTTGTACACGGAGACCCCTCGCAAAGTCTCACCCCATTCCGCGTCTGGCGGACGGACTTCGCCAGCCCCACCCCCGAAGGTTATAGACCACCCATTTTTTGGGCATTTTTCCGCAGGGGGGCTTTGGCTCCCCGATCTTTGGGCGCTTATTTTTCGGCCCGGCTGTGCCCACGGCCTATTTCTAGCACCCGGAGGCCCCTCGCAAAGTCTCACCCCATTCCGAGTCCGGCGGACGAACTTCGCCAACACCACCCCCAAGGCTATAGCCCACCCGTTTTTTGGGCATTTTTCCGCAGGGGGGCTTTGGCGCCCCGACCTTCGGGCGCTTATTTTTCAGCGCGGCTGTGCCCGTGGCCTATTTCCCGCACAAGGAGGCCCCTCGCAAAGTCTCGCCCCATTCCGAGTCCGGCGGACGAACTTCGCCAACACCACCCCCAAGGCTATAGCCCACCCGTTTTTTGGGCATTTTTCCGTGCGGAGCCTTTGGCGCCCAGACCTTCGGGTGCTTGTTTTTGGGCACGGCTGTGCCCGCGGCCTATTTTTGGTACACGGAGGCCCCTCGCAAAGTCTCACCCCATTCCGCTGTCTCTTATACACATCTGCATTGGCGCCCCGATCTTTGAGCACTTATTTTTGGGCGCGGCTGTGCCCGCGGCCTATATTTGGCACACGGAGGCCCCTCGCAAAGTCTCGCCCCATTCCGAGTCCGGCGGACGAACTTCGCCAGCCCCAGCCCCCAAGGCTATAGCCCACCCGTTTTTTGGGCATTTTTCCGTGCGGAGCCTTTGGCGCCCAGACCTTCGGGTGCTTGTTTTTGGGCACGGCTGTGCCCGCGGCCTATTTTTGGTACACGGAGGCCCCTCGCAAAGTCTCGCCCCATTCCGAGTCCGGCGGACGAACTTCGCCAGCCCCAGCCCCCAAGGCTATAGCCCACCCGTTTTTTGGGCATTTTTCCGTGCGGAGCCTTTGGCGCCCAGACCTTCGGGTGCTTGTTTTTGGGCACGGCTGTGCCCGCGGCCTATTTTTGGTACACGGAGGCCCCTCGCAAAGTCTCGCCCCATTCCGAGTCCGGCGGACGAACTTCGCCAGCCCCAGCCCCCAAGGCTATAGCCCACCCGTTTTTTGGGCATTTTTCCGTGCGGAGCCTTTGGCGCCCAGACCTTCGGGTGCTTGTTTTTGGGCACGGCTGTGCCCGCGGCCTATTTTTGGTACACGGAGGCCCCTCGCAAAGTCTCGCCCCATTCCGAGTCCGGCGGACGAACTTCGCCAGCCCCAGCCCCCAAGGCTATAGCCCACCCGTTTTTTGGGCATTTTTCCGTGCGGAGCCTTTGGCGCCCAGACCTTCGGGTGCTTGTTTTTGGGCACGGCTGTGCCCGCGGCCTATTTTTGGTACACGGAGGCCCCTCGCAAAGTCTCGCCCCATTCCGAGTCCGGCGGACGAACTTCGCCAGCCCCAGCCCCCAAGGCTATAGCCCACCCGTTTTTTGGGCATTTTTCCGTGCGGAGCCTTTGGCGCCCAGACCTTCGGGTGCTTGTTTTTGGGCACGGCTGTGCCCGCGGCCTATTTTTGGTACACGGAGGCCCCTCGCAAAGTCTCGCCCCATTCCGAGTCCGGCGGACGAACTTCGCCAGCCCCAGCCCCCAAGGCTATAGCCCACCCGTTTTTTGGGCATTTTTCCGTGCGGAGCCTTTGGCGCCCAGACCTTCGGGTGCTTGTTTTTGGGCACGGCTGTGCCCGCGGCCTATTTTTGGTACACGGAGGCCCCTCGCAAAGTCTCGCCCCATTCCGAGTCCGGCGGACGAACTTCGCCAGCCCCAGCCCCCAAGGCTATAGCCCACCCGTTTTTTGGGCATTTTTCCGTGCGGAGCCTTTGGCGCCCAGACCTTCGGGTGCTTGTTTTTGGGCACGGCTGTGCCCGCGGCCTATTTTTGGTACACGGAGGCCCCTCGCAAAGTCTCGCCCCATTCCGAGTCCGGCGGACGAACTTCGCCAGCCCCAGCCCCCAAGGCTATAGCCCACCCGTTTTTTGGGCATTTTTCCGTGCGGAGCCTTTGGCGCCCAGACCTTCGGGTGCTTGTTTTTGGGCACGGCTGTGCCCGCGGCCTATTTTTGGTACACGGAGGCCCCTCGCAAAGTCTCGCCCCATTCCGAGTCCGGCGGACGAACTTCGCCAGCCCCAGCCCCCAAGGCTATAGCCCACCCGTTTTTTGGGCATTTTTCCGTGCGGAGCCTTTGGCGCCCAGACCTTCGGGTGCTTGTTTTTGGGCACGGCTGTGCCCGCGGCCTATTTTTGGTACACGGAGGCCCCTCGCAAAGTCTCGCCCCATTCCGAGTCCGGCGGACGAACTTCGCCAGCCCCAGCCCCCAAGGCTATAGCCCACCCGTTTTTTGGGCATTTTTCCGTGCGGAGCCTTTGGCGCCCAGACCTTCGGGTGCTTGTTTTTGGGCACGGCTGTGCCCGCGGCCTATTTTTGGTACACGGAGGCCCCTCGCAAAGTCTCGCCCCATTCCGAGTCCGGCGGACGAACTTCGCCAGCCCCAGCCCCCAAGGCTATAGCCCACCCGTTTTTTGGGCATTTTTCCGTGCGGAGCCTTTGGCGCCCAGACCTTCGGGTGCTTGTTTTTGGGCACGGCTGTGCCCGCGGCCTATTTTTGGTACACGGAGGCCCCTCGCAAAGTCTCGCCCCATTCCGAGTCCGGCGGACGAACTTCGCCAGCCCCAGCCCCCAAGGCTATAGCCCACCCGTTTTTTGGGCATTTTTCCGTGCGGAGCCTTTGGCGCCCAGACCTTCGGGTGCTTGTTTTTGGGCACGGCTGTGCCCGCGGCCTATTTTTGGTACACGGAGGCCCCTCGCAAAGTCTCGCCCCATTCCGAGTCCGGCGGACGAACTTCGCCAGCCCCAGCCCCCAAGGCTATAGCCCACCCGTTTTTTGGGCATTTTTCCGTGCGGAGCCTTTGGCGCCCAGACCTTCGGGTGCTTGTTTTTGGGCACGGCTGTGCCCGCGGCCTATTTTTGGTACACGGAGGCCCCTCGCAAAGTCTCGCCCCATTCCGAGTCCGGCGGACGAACTTCGCCAGCCCCAGCCCCCAAGGCTATAGCCCACCCGTTTTTTGGGCATTTTTCCGTGCGGAGCCTTTGGCGCCCAGACCTTCGGGTGCTTGTTTTTGGGCACGGCTGTGCCCGCGGCCTATTTTTGGTACACGGAGGCCCCTCGCAAAGTCTCGCCCCATTCCGAGTCCGGCGGACGAACTTCGCCAGCCCCAGCCCCCAAGGCTATAGCCCACCCGTTTTTTGGGCATTTTTCCGTGCGGAGCCTTTGGCGCCCAGACCTTCGGGTGCTTGTTTTTGGGCACGGCTGTGCCCGCGGCCTATTTTTGGTACACGGAGGCCCCTCGCAAAGTCTCGCCCCATTCCGAGTCCGGCGGACGAACTTCGCCAGCCCCAGCCCCCAAGGCTATAGCCCACCCGTTTTTTGGGCATTTTTCCGTGCGGAGCCTTTGGCGCCCAGACCTTCGGGTGCTTGTTTTTGGGCACGGCTGTGCCCGCGGCCTATTTTTGGTACACGGAGGCCCCTCGCAAAGTCTCGCCCCATTCCGAGTCCGGCGGACGAACTTCGCCAGCCCCAGCCCCCAAGGCTATAGCCCACCCGTTTTTTGGGCATTTTTCCGTGCGGAGCCTTTGGCGCCCAGACCTTCGGGTGCTTGTTTTTGGGCACGGCTGTGCCCGCGGCCTATTTTTGGTACACGGAGGCCCCTCGCAAAGTCTCGCCCCATTCCGAGTCCGGCGGACGAACTTCGCCAGCCCCAGCCCCCAAGGCTATAGCCCACCCGTTTTTTGGGCATTTTTCCGTGCGGAGCCTTTGGCGCCCAGACCTTCGGGTGCTTGTTTTTGGGCACGGCTGTGCCCGCGGCCTATTTTTGGTACACGGAGGCCCCTCGCAAAGTCTCGCCCCATTCCGAGTCCGGCGGACGAACTTCGCCAGCCCCAGCCCCCAAGGCTATAGCCCACCCGTTTTTTTGGCCTTTTTCCGCAGGGGGGCTTTGGCGCCCCGACCTTCGGGCGCTTATTTTGGGGCGCGGCTGTGCCCGTGGCCTCTATTTCGCACACGGAGGCTCCTCGTAAAGTCTCACCCCATTCCGAGTCCTGCGGACGAACTTCGCCAGCCCCACTCCCAGGGCTATAGCCCACCCATTTTTTTGGCCTTTTTCCACAGGGAGACTTTGGCACCACGACCTTCGGGTGCGGCTGTGCCTGCGGCCTATATTTCGCACACGGATGCCCCTCGCAAAGTCTCACCCCATTCCAAGACCGGCGGACGAACTTCGCCAGCCCCTCCCCCCAAGGCTATAGCCCACCCATTTTTTTGGCCTTTTTCCGCAGGGGGTCTTTGGCGCCCCGACCTTCGGGCACTTATTTTTGGGCGCGGCTGTGCCCGCGGCCTATATTTGGTACACGGAGGCCCCTCGCAAAGTCTCGCCCCATTACGAGTCCGGCAGACGAGCTTCGCCAGCCCCCCCCATTCCGAGGCCGGCGGACAAACTTCACCGGCCCCATCCCCCAAGGCTATAGCCCACCCATTTTTTTGGCCTTTTTCCACAGGGGGGCTTTGGCGCCCCGACCTTCGGGTGCTTATTTTTGGGCGCTGCTGTGCTCGCGGCCTATATTTGGCACACGGAGGCCCCTTGCAAAGTCTCGTCCCATTCCGAGTCCGGCGGATGAACTTCGCCAGCCCCACTCCCCAAGGCTATAGCCCACCCATTTTTGCCTTTTTCAGCAGGGGGGCTTTGGCGCCCGGACCTTCGGGCCCTTATTTTTGGTCGTGGCTGTGCCCGCTGCCTATATTTGACAGACGAAGGCTCCTCTCAAAGTCTCGCCCAATTCCGAGTCCGGCGGACGAACTTCGCCAGCCCCACCATCAAGGCTATAGCCCACCCGTTTTTTTGGCCTTTCTCCGCAGGGGGGCTTTGGCGCCACGACCTTTAGGCTCGACTGTGCCCGCGGCCGATATTTGGCACACGGAGGCCTCTCACAAAGTCTCGCCCCATTCCGAGTCCATCGGACGAACTTCGCCGGCCCCTCTCCCCAAGGCTATAAACCACCCATTTTTTTGTCTTTTTCCGCAGGGGGTCTTTGGCGCCCCAACGTTCGGGCACTTATTTTTGGGCGCGGCTGTGCCCGCGGCCTATATTTGCCACACGGAGGCCCCTCGCAAAGACTCACCCCATTCTGAGTCCGGCGGACGAACTTCGCCAGCCCAACCTCCCATGGCTATTGTCCACCCGTTTATTTGGCCATTTTCCGCCGGGGGGCACTGGCGCCCTGACCTTCGGGCACTTATTTTTGAACGCGGCTGTGTCTGCGGCCTATATTTAGTACACGGAGGCCCCTCGCAAAGTCTCGCCCCATTCCGAGTCCGGCGGAAGAACTTCCCCAGCCCCACCCCCCAAGGCTATAGCCCACCCGTTTTTTTGGCCTTTTTCCGCAGGGGGTCTTTGGCGCCCCGACCTTCGGGCACTTATTTTTGGGCATGGCTGTGCCCGCGGCCTATATTTGGCACACAGAGGCCCCTCGAAAAGTCTCACCCCATTACGAGTCCGGCGGACGAACTTCACCAGCCCCCCCCATTCCGAGGCCGGCGGACAAACTTCGCCGGCCCCATCACCCAAGGCTATAGCCCACCCATTTTTTTGGCCTTTTTCCACAGGGGGGCTTTGGCGCCCCGACCTTCGGGTGCTTATTTTTGGGCGCGGCTGTCCCCGTGGCCTATATTTGGCACACGGAGGCGCCTTGCAAAGTCTCGCCCCATTCCGAGTCCGGCGGACGAACTTCGCCAGCCCCACCCCCCAAGGCTATAGCCCACCCATTTTTTTTGCCATTTTCAGCAGGGGGGCTTTGGCGCCCCGACCTTCGGGCCATTATTTTTGGTCGCGGCTGTACCCGCGGCCTATATTTGGCAGACGGAGGCTCTTCTCAAAGTCTCGCCCAATTTCGAGTCCGGCAGAAGAACTTCGCCAACCCCACCAGCAAGGCTATAGCCCACCCGTTTTTTTGGCCTTTTTCCGCAGGGGGGCTTTGGCGCCACGACCTTCGGGCTCGGCTGTGCCCGCGGCCTATATTTTGGACACGGAGGCCTCTCGCAAAGTCTCGCCCCATTCCGAGTCTGGCGGACGAACTTCGCCAGCCCCTCTCCCCAAGGCTATAGACCACCCATGTTTTTGTCTTTTTCCGCAGGGAGTCTTTGGTGCCCCAACGTTCGGGCACTTATATTTGGGCGCTGCTGTGCCCGCGGCCTATATTTGCAACACGGAGGCCCCTCGCAAAGTCTCACCCCATTCCGAGTCCGGTGGACGAACTTCACCAGCCCAACCCCCCAAGGCTACTGTCCACCCGTTTATTTGGCCTTTTTCCGCCGGGGGGCTTTGGCGCCCTGACCTTCGGGCACTTATTTTTGGATGCGGCTGTGTCCGCGGCCTATATTAAGCCCACGGAGGCCCCTCACAAAGTTTCGCCCCATTCCGAGTCCGGCGGAAGAACTTCCCCAGCCCCACCCCCCAAGGCTATAGCCCACCCGTTTTTTTGGCCTTTTTCCGCAGGGGGGCTTTGGCGCCCCGACCTTCGGGCGCTTATTTTTGGGTGCGGCTGTGCCTGCAGCCTATATTTGGAACACGAAGGCCCCTCACAAAGTCTCGCCCCATTCCGAGGCCGGCGGACAAACTTCGCCAGCCCCACCCCCCAAGGCTATAGCCCACCCGTTTGTTTTGCCTTTTTCCGCAGGGGGACTTTGGCGCCCCGACCTTCGGGCGCTTATTTTTGCGCGCGGCTGTGCCCGCGGCCTATATTTGGCACAAGAAGGCCCATCGCAAAGTCTCACCCCATTCCGAGTCTGGGGGACGAACTTCGCCCGAACCAACCCCCCAAGGCTATAGCCCACCCGTTTTTTTGGCCTTTTTCCGCAGGGGGACTATGAGGCCCCAACCTTCGGGCGCTTATTTTTGGGTGCGCCTGTGCCCGTGGCCTATATTTGGCACACGGAGGCCCCTCGCAAAGTCTTGCCCCATTCCGAGTCTGGGGGACGAACTTCGCCAGAACCAACCCCGCAGGGCTATAGCCCACCCGTTTTTTTGGCCTTTTTCTGCATGGGGGCTATGAGGCCCCGACCTTCGGGCGCGTATTTTTGGGCGCAGCTGTGCCCGCGGCCTATATTTGGCACACGGAGGCCCCTCGTAAAGTCTCGCCCCATTCCGAGTCCGACGGACGAACTTCGCCGGCCCTGCCCCCAAGGCTATAGCCCACCCGTTTTTTTGGCCTTTATCCGTAGGGGGGCTTTGGCGCCCCGACCTTCGGGTGCTTATTTTCGGGCGCGGCTGTGCCCGCGGCCTATTTTTGGCACAAGAAGGCCCCTCGTAAAGTCTCACCCCATTCCCAGTCCGGCGCACATACTTCGCCAGCCCCACCCCCCAAGGCTATTGCCCACCCATTTTTTGGCCATTTTTCCGCGGGGTGGGGCTTTGGTGTAACGACCTTCGGGCGCTTATTTTTGGGCGTGGCTGTGATCGCGGCCTATATTTGGCATACGGAGGCCCCTTGCAATGTCTCGACCCATTCCGAGTCCGGCGGACGAACTTCGCCAGCCCCACTCCCCAAGGCTATAGCCCACCCATTTTTGCCTTTTTCAGCAGGGGGCTTTGGCGCCCCGACCTTCGGGCCCTTATTTTTGGTCGTGGCAGTGTCCGCTGCCTATATTTGGAAGACGGAGGCTCCTCTCAAAGTCTCGCCCAATTCCGAGTCCAGCGGAGGAACTTCGCCAGCCCCACCAACAAGGCTATAGCCCACCCGTTTTTTTGGCCTTTCTCCGCAAGGGGGCTTTGGAGCCACGACCTTCGGGCTCGGTTGTGCCCGCGGCCTATATTTGGCACACGGAGGCCTCTCGCAAAGTCTCGCCCCATTCCGAGTCCATCGGACGAACTTCGCCCGCCCCTCTCCCCAAGGCTAGAAACCACCCATTTTTTTGTCTTTTTCCGCAGCGGATCTTTGGCGCCCCAACGTTCGGGCACTTATTTTTGGGCGCGGCTGTGTCCGCGGCCTATATTTGCCACATGGAGGCCCCTCACAAAGTCTCACCCCATTCTGAGTCCGGCAGACGAACTTCGCCAGCCCAACCCCCCAAGGCTATTGTCCACCCGTTTATTTGGCCTTTTTCCGCCGAGGGGCATTGGCGCCCTGACCTGCGGGCACTTATTTTTGAATGCGGCTGTGTCCGCGGCCTATATTTAGTACACGGAGGCCCCTCGCAAAGTCTCGCCCCATTCCGAGTCCGGCGGAAGAACTTCCCCAGCCCCACCCCCCAAGGCTATAGCCCACCCGTTTTTTTGGCCTTTTTCCGCAGGGGGTCTTTGGCGCCCCGACCTTCGGGCACTTATTTTTGGGCGCGGCTGTGCCCGCGGCCTATATTTGGCACACAGAGGCCCCTCGCAAAGTCTCACCCCATTACGAGTCCGGCGGACGAACTTCGCCAGCCCCCCCCATTCCGAGGCCGGCGGACAAACTTCGCCGGCCCCATCCCCCAAGGCTATAGCCCACCCATTTTTTTGGCCTTTCTCCACAAGGGGGCTTTGGCACCCCGACCTTCGGGCGCTTATTTTTGGGCGCGGCCATCCCCGCGGCCTATATTTGGCACACGGAGGCCCCTTGCAAAGTCTCGCCCCATTCCGAGTCCGGCGGAAGAACTTCGCCAGCCCCGCCCCCCAAAGCTATTGTCCACCTATTTGTTTTGCCTTTTTCAGCAGGGGGGCTTTGGCGTCCCGACCTTCGGGCCATTATTTTTGGTCGCGGCTGTACCCACTGCCTATATTTGGCAGACGGAGGCTCCTCTCAAAGTCTCGCCCAATTCTGAGTCCGGCGGAAGAACTTCGCCAACCCCACCAGCAAGGCTATAGCCCACCCGTTTTTTTGGCCTTTTTCCGCAGGGGGGCTTTGGCGCCACGACCTTCGGGCTTGGCTGTGACCGCGGCCTATATTTGGCACACGGAGGCCTCTCGCAAAGTCTCGCCCCATTCCAAGTCCGGCGGATGAACTTCGCCAGCCCCTCTCCCCAAGGCTATAGACCACCCATGTTTTTGTCTTTTTCCGCAGGGGGTCTTTGGTGCCCCAACGTTCGGGCACTTATATTTGGGCGCTGCTGTGCCCGCGGCCTATATTTGCAACACGGAGGCCCCTCGCAAATTCTCACCTCATTCCGAGTCCGGTGGACGAACTTCACCAGCCCAACCCCCCAAGGCTATTGTCCACCCGTTTATTTGGCCTTTTTCCGCCGTGGGGCTTTGGCGCCCTGACCTTCGGGCACTTATTTTTGGATGCGGCTGTGTCCGCGGCCTATATTAAGCCCACGGAGGCCCCTCACAAAGTTTCGCCCCATTCCGAGTCCGGCGGAAGAACTTCCCCAGCCCCACCCCCCAAGGCTATAGCCCACCCGTTTTTTTGGCCTTTTTCCGCAGGGGGGCTTTGGCGCCCCGACCTTCGGGCGCTTATTTTTGGGTGCGGCTGTGCCTGCAGCCTATATTTGGAACACGAAGGCCCCTCACAAAGTCTCGCCCCATTCCGAGGCCGGCGGACAAACTTCGCCAGCCCCACCCCCAAAGGCTATAGCCCACCCGTTTGTTTTGCCTTTTTCCGCAGGGGGACTTTGGCGCCCCGACCTTCGGGCGCTTATTTTTGCGCGCGGCTGTGCCCGCGGCCTATATTTGGCACAAGAAGGCCCATCGCAAAGTCTCACCCCATTCCGAGTCTGGGGGACGAACTTCGCCCGAACCAACCCCCCAAGGCTATAGCCCACCCGTTTTTTTGGCCTTTTTCCGCAGGGGGACTATGAGGCCCCAACCTTCGGGCGCTTATTTTTGGGTGCGCCTGTGCCCGTGGCCTATATTTGGCACACGGAGGCCCCTCGCAAAGTCTTGCCCCATTCCGAGTCTGGGGGACGAACTTCGCCAGAACCAACCCCCCAGGGCTATAGCCCACCCGTTTTTTTGGCCTTTTTCCGTAGGGGGGCTTTGGCGCCCCGACCTTCGGGTGCTTATTTTTGGGCGCAGCTGTGCCTGCAGCCTATATTTGGCACACGGAGGTCCCTCACAAAGTCTCGCCCCATTCCGAGGCCGGCGGACGAACTTCGCCAGCACCGCCCCCCAAGGCTATAGCCCACCCGTTTGTTTTGCCTTTTTCCGCAGGGGGACTTTGGCGCCCCGACCTTTGGGCGCTTATTTTTGGGCGCGGCTGTGGCCGCGGCCTATATTTGGCTCAAGAAGGCCCATCGCAAAGTCTCACCCCATTCCGAGTCTGGGGGACGAACTTCGCCAAAACCAACCCCCCAAGGCTATAGCCCACCCGTTTTTTTGGCCTTTTTCCGCAGGGGGGCTATGAGGCCCCGACCTTCGGGCGCTTATTTTTGGGCGCGGCTGTGCCCGCGGCCTATATTTGGCACACGGAGGCCCCTCGCAAAGTCTCGCCCCATTCCGAGTCTGGGGGACGAACTTCGCCAAAACCAACCCCCCAAGGCTATAGCCCACCCGTTTTTTTTGGCCTTTTTCTGCATGGGGGCTATGAGGCCCCGACCTTCGGGCGCTTATTTTTGGACGAAGCTGTGCCCACGGCCTATATTTGGCACACGGAAGCCCCTCGCAAAGTCTCGCCTCATTCCGAGTCCGACGGACGAACTTCGCCAGCCCCGCCCCCAAGGCTATAGCCCACCCGTTTTTTTAGCCTTTTTCCGCAGGGGGGCTTTGGCGCCCCGACCTTCGGGTGCTTATTTTTGGGCGCGGCTGTGCCCGCGGCCTATATTTGGCACACGGAGGTCCCTAGCAAAGTCTCGCTTCATTCCGAGTCCGGCGGACGAACTTCGCCAGCCCCACCCCCAAGGATATAGCCCACCCATTTTTTGGCCATTTTTCCGCAGGGGGCATTGGCGCAACGACCTTCGGGCACTTATTTTTGGGTGCGGCTGTGCCCGCGTCCTATTTTTGGCACACGGAGGCCCCTCGTAAAGTCTCACCCCATTCCCAGCCCGGCGCACGATCCTCGCCAGCCCCACCCCCCTAGGCTATTGCCCACCCATTTTTTGGCCATTTTTCCGCGGGGGGGCTTTGGTGTAACGACCTTCGGGCGCTTATTTTTGGGCGCGGCTGTGCCCGCCGCCTGTATTTAGCACACGAAGGCCCGTCGCAAAGTCTCGTCCTATTCTGAGTCTGGGAGACGAACTTCGCCAGAACCAACCCCCCAAGGCTATAACCCACCCGTTTTTATGGCCTTTTTCCGCAGGGGGGCTTTGAGGCCCCCACCTTCGGGCGCTTATTTTTGGGCACGGCTGTGCCCGCGGCCTATACTTGGTACACGGAGTCCCCTTGCAAAGTCTCGCCCCATTCCGAGTCCGGCGGACGAACTTCGCCCGCCCCATTCCGAGTCCGGCGGACGAACTTCGCCCGCCCCATTCCGAGTCCGGCGGACGAACTTCGCCCGCCCCAACCCCAAGGCTATTGCCCACCCGTTTTTCGGGCATTTTTCCGCGGGGGGGCCTTGGCGCCCCGACCTTCGGGTGCTTATTTTTGGGTGCGGCTGTGGCGCGGCCTATTTTTGGCACACGGAGGCCCCTCGCAAAGTCTCGCCCCATTCCGAGTCCGGCGGACGAACTTCGCCCGCCCCACCCCCAAGGCTATAGCCCACCTGTTTTTTGGGCACTTATTTTTGGGTGCGGCTGTGGCCGTGGCCTATTGTTGGAAGACAGAGGCCCCTTGAAAAGTCTCGACCCATTCCGAGTTCAGCCGATGAACTTCGCCAGCCCCACCCCCAATGGTTGTGGCCCACCTATTTTTTGCCCATTTTTCCGCACGGGGGCATTTGCGCCCCGACCTTCGGGCGCTTATTTTTGGGGACGGCTTTGCCCGGAGCCTATTTTTGGAACACTAAGCCCCTCGCAATGTCTTGCCCCATTACGAGTCCGGCTGACGAACTTCGCCCGCCCCATCCCCCAAGGCTATGGCCCACCGATTTTTTGGGCATTTTTCCGCAGGGGGGCTTTGGCGCCCCGACCATTGGGCTCCTATTGTTGGTCACGGCCATCCCCGTGGCCTATTTTTGGCACACGGAGGCTCCTTACAAAGTCTCGCCCCATTCTGAGTCTGGCAGACGAACATCGCCAGCCCCACCCCCCAAGGCTATAGGCCACCCATTTTTTAGGATANACGAACTTCGCCATCCCCACCCCCCAAGGCTATAGCCCACCCATTTTTTTGGCATTTTTCCGCAGGGGGGCTTTGGCGCCCCGACCTTCAGGCGCTTATTTTTGTTCGCGACTGTGCCTGTGGTATATTTTTGGCACACTAAGGCCCCTCTCAATGTCTTGCCACATTCCGAGTCCGGCTGACGAACTTCGCCCGCCCCATCCCCCAAGGCTATGGTGCACCCGTTTTTTGGGCATTTTTCCGCAGGGGGGCTTTGGCGCCCCGACCGTCGGGCGCTTCGTTTTTGTTCACGGCTGTGCCCGCGGCATATTTTTTTCCACACTGAGGCCCCTCGCAAAGTCTTGCCCCATTCCGAGTCCGGCGGACCAACTTCGCCACCCCACCCCCCAAGGCTATAGGCCACCCGTTTTTTTTTGGATTTTTGCGCAGGGGGGCTTCTGTCTCTTATACACATCTGTTTTTTGGGCATTTTTCCGCAGGGGGGCATTGGCGCCCCGACCGTCGGGCGCTTCGTTTTTGTTCACGGCTGTGCCCGCGGCATATTTTTTTCCACACTGAGGCCCCTCGCAAAGTCTTGCCCCATTCCGAGTCCGGCGGACGAACTTCGCCAAGCCCACCCCCTAAGGCTATAGCCCACCCGTTTTTTTGACATTTTTCCACGGGGGGACTTTGGCACCCCGACCATGCCCGCGGTCTATTTTTGCCACACGGTGGGCATTTGCAAAGTCTCACCGTATTCCGAGTCCAGCGGACGAACTTCGCCAGCCCCCAAGGCTATAGCCCACCCTTGTTTTGGGCATTTTTCCGCAGGGGGGCTTTCGCGCCCCGACCTTCAGGCGCTTATTTTTGTTCGCGGCTGTGCCCGTGGTATAGTTTTGGCAGACTAAGGCCCCTCGTAATGTCTTGCTACATTCCAAGTCCGGCTGACGAACTTCGCCCGCCCCATCTCCCAAGGCTATGGCCCACCCGTTTTTTGGGCATTTTTCCACAGGGGGGCTTTGGTGCCCCGACCTTCGGGCGCTTATTTTTGGGAGCGGCTGTGGCCGTGGCCTATTTTTGGCACACGGAGGCCCCTCTCAAAGTCTCGCCCCATTCCGAGTCCGGCGGACGAACATCGCCAGCCCCACCCCCCAAGGCTATAGGCCACCCGTTTTTTTGGGATTTTTCCACAGGGGGGCTTTGGTCCCCGGGCCTTCGGGTGCTTATTTTTGGGTACGGCTGTGGCCGTGGCCTATTTTTCACACACGGAGGCCCCTCGCCAGGTCTCGCCCCATTCTAAGTCCGGCGGA